>VUQI01024964.1:2707-31778 GCA_015106735.1 Paratilapia polleni | reverse complement strand
GCATAAAGTCACCCAACAGCAATGTGAATGACTGGTGGAGAGCATGCCAAGACGCATGAAAGCTGTGACTGCAAATCAGGGTTATTCCACCAAATATTGATTTCTGAACACTTCCTAAGTTAAAACATTAGTAATGTGTTGTTTAAAAATGAATATGAACTTGCTTTTTTTGCATTATTTGAAGTCTGAAAACACTGGACCTTTTTTGGTATTTTGACCATTTTTCATTTTCTGCAAATAAATGCTCTAAATGAAAATATTTGTATTTGGAATTTGGGAGTTATGTTGTCAGTAGTTTATAGAATAAAACAAAAATGTTCATTTTACTCAAACATATATCTACAAATAGCAAAATCAGAGAAACTGATAATTTTGCAGTGGTCTCTTCATTTTTGTCGGAGTACAGAATTTTTGCAAATCAATTATGTGATCATTTATAGAGGAATAGTTTATTTGAAGAGTTTCGGTCAGGATTTAGAGTACACAGAAAGCATTCTCATGGCATCAGATAATAGACTTAGACTGTTTTTCCTGCACAATCTCAGTGCAGCATTCAATACAGTTGATCATAACATTTCGCTACAAAAACTACAATACACCACTGGTTTTGAGGAAAGGCACTGCACTTGTTTGAATCGTACTTATAGGATAAATTCCAATTTGTTCCTCCTTCACAATAGTTAGTCATAGAGTTCCACAGGTTCTTTGTTAGGACTGATATTTTTCACATTATACATGCTATACTTAGGCAATAGCATTGCATGAATTTCCATTGCTATGCAGATGATAGCCAGTTATATTTATCCATGACGCTAGATGACACAAATCAGTTGGTTAAATTACAAGCATGTCTTAATGACATAAAGGCCTGGATGATGTGTAATTTTCTATTTCTAAATTTAACAAAAGCTTAGGTTTTTGCATTTGACCATGAAAACCTCAGAAATGTGTATAACCAAATAGTTTGGATTGTATTTCAACAGGACAGATCTTTTAGAAAAATTAAAAGAAAATTTATTCCAAAAATGTGAACATGCAAAATTTATTATTTTTGGTGATTAGACTGATGAGAAATCATAAAATGGAATCTCAGAAGCAGGAAGGAAATAGTGACTGGACTCCCCCTGGACTCTAGACACTAGTGGTGGAGGAGCAGAGAAAGCAGATGGTTGATGGAGATTTTTGATGAGATGCCCTGGACAAGGGGTAAGGTTAGGATGGGGAGGAGGAGGACTGCACAACAGATGGCCTGAAAGGGAGAGTGACAGATCACAATGAATTTAAAGAACGAGGACTAGGGCCTGATTGGTTCAGAGAGTTCAATCAGATAGATTGTTGGACAAGACTGTTGACTTTGAGATGACGCATGGGAAAAAGGGAAGTGTAGAAGTTATATAGAGCAGCAAGAACTGCAGGTCAAAGGACCCAAATGCAGACTCTGGAGGCAGACAGGTTTAACAGAAGGTGAGCCTTTATTTCAGCTGATTCACTCTTCTCAAAAAAACAGAATCCAAACAGTCCCAAAAACTGGAAGCACAGACTCAAAATAAGGCCAGGAGATCACAGAGGGAAACCACATGAGGAGCATAAAAGACACTGCAACAAAGACTGAGGGGAAGACAGGACTATTTATACACATGGGGTGATTAGGGAAGTGGAGGCAACTGGGGCAAACTAGCACAGGTGTAGACAATCAAAACAATGAGACGGGGAAGAAAGTAAAACTAAACACAAAGCACAGAGACAACTAACTACCAAAGTAAATCAGGAATTAACTCAGAAGATAACTACTAAACACAGAGACAGCTGTACTGAATAAAAGATACATAGAGAAAAGTGCAAACGAGCACAAATAACAAACTCCATAAAGGGAACTAAAGGCTTAAAATGCACAAGTACAAAAGTTCAAAATCTTGAATGAATAAACAAAAACAAAGAACATAAACTCAATGAACAATGTCTGAAGATGACGAAGAACTCAAAACTCCAAATACAAGACCCTAAGACATAACACATAACACATAAGGACACAGGGGAGGTTAAATAACACAGTGCAAGGAACCAAATATAAATAACCCTAACTAGTTTTTAAAAGAAAAAAGGACAAAATTCAGACATGAATCAAAACTAAAGTAAAAACCATAACTTCCAACAGAACCCAAAAATAAACCCATACAAGAATCCCAGCCTCAAAATATAGAAATCAACCCCCAAATATAAAACCAAGACAAAAACCCAAACTCAGATTAACTAAGAAACTAAAATACACAAAACACCCAAAACCCCCACAACAAAGCTACAGACCATGACAAGAATAGCCTTCACCTAGAGGATTGGAGACAGACTACAGGAGAACAGATCTTCCTTCCTTATTTACATAAAAACTTCATTACGTTGCCTTCCAGAACTACTGTTGAGGAGTCATATTTGACCAGTATATGTTCTTTTACCCACATGTAAAAAAATCTATAGGACTACTGATATTTGCTTCTTTTCAATGGCTACCTTTAAAATCCAGAGCTTAATTGAAAATCCTGGTATAGGCTAGTCCTGAATGAATATCTTAAAGACTGTGTAGTACCATATTACCATAGAGTTTCGGAAATTCAGATGGGAGGTAGAGCCTTCAGCTATCACATTCCTCCTTAGGATGTCTGTCGCCTAAAACCACACTGGAACTAGTTCCTACCTACTTTTAAAACTGGTCCTAAAACTTGCCGTTTTATAAAGCTTCTGGGCTAGATGGGCTCCTTTTCACTCTCCATGCATTTATATGGCACTATTGCATGTAGTTAACATTTTGTCTACTCTCTGTCATATTTTGTCCCGTTTGTTGTCCCGTTTTTCTGTCATCTCTTCCCCCCCACTCCACAGTTGGTCACAGCAGATGGTTGTCCCTCCCCCAGTCTGGTAATGCTGGAGGTCTTTTAATACTAAAAGGGAGTTCTTCCTCCCCACTGATGACAAGTATTTGCTCATAGGACATCACTGGATCAGTGTAGTTCTCACTCTTATATTGTAGGTTCTTTAACTTACATTGTAAAAAGAGATTGACTGTTGTTGTCATCTGGCACTACATAATTGAACTGAATTAAATCTGGCTTTGGATGGATGGATGGATGGAACTGAATTGATTTTTACTGTTGATTTTTATAGTTAAAAAGACTGCCCTCCCAGTCAAACCTTTTGGTTAAGCAGCTTGGTATCTGAATTTTGGAAAAGATTGCAGATTTCTTCCTTTCAGTGCACCTCAACATGAGTGGGTTCATTAATGTATGCATTAACTTGTTGAAACAAAATACTAAAACATAAAACATCTATGTTATTGTACTTTTTAAAAAATTGTTGTTAAGCATTTTCACATGAGCTCTTCATCCTATATTAGCCAGTTTCTGTGGCCACTGAGTCTTGTCCATATCTGTCCTTCATGTCCCATCCATATTTTAATGGAAGGAAGTGATGTATGGGCATTGAACAAGGGAGGGCCACAGTGAAAGCTCTCTGCTCCCAAGATAATTAAATCAAGCTTTAAAATGTAAATATACCATAAAACAATATTGAGCTCCACTGGTTTTAATTGATGCCCGTCCTGAATGCTCGATGAGGCTGTTAATTTTGACTGATGGCTCACTAAAGCTGCATGATCACTGCAGCAGGCCTGGCAATGGTACCCTTCATATTCCTTACCTCATGGACAGTTAACAGAAGAGATTTTCAACTTTATCTTTTTAGACTGGAAATCAAAAAAATTATCTGAGCAATTTTGAAATAACTAATAACTAGATGAATCAAAAAAATTTTGGTATACAAAGCAGACAATGATATACATTTATGCAAACCAAGGACACACACTTACATATAAACACACACAGCCACCTGTACATGTCATAAAGTGTCCCCTGTGATCATTTAACTAATTCCAGCACAGCAGAGTTGGAGCAAGTATGGCAGACTGAAGGAGGACAAGCCAAATCTCACATGTGTTTCAAGTGTCTGCCAATACCCCACTCTACCCTCTCTCTGCACCCTCCCCCAACTTCATGTTTAACCCTGCCACACACAACAAGAACTGTGGCCAGGCTCTATGCCATGCAGACAGACTTGCTCCTGCTGGGTGAGAAGATGGATTTAAGCTGATGTTGTATTGGTAACCAATGACAGTCCAATTGGCAAAAACATGTCCCTATACAGAGTAGCAATGAACTGATTTAATTATAACCTCCCCTATGCTGGTATTTTCTGCATAGCTTTGGAAAATACCATTTGCATGATGTGGCCTTTGAAGGTTGATACAACTAGTGACTAAACAGTGATATTTCCAAAGCTGTAGATACATAAATTCTGTATTTAATGATTTTAAATCTCTCTGCAAACTAAAGCAGCATACTGAAATGTCAGTTGTTGGCAGTAAAACAATCCAAAATTCTCTGTAGAGTGCTTTATGTAGATTATGTAGATTACTAAATGCTAAAAAAAATAAATAAATAAAAGTAGATTATGGTTGCTACTAATTTATTATCTTAATTCTATGCATGTGTATGCTTATGAATATGTGACCATATAACATTTGTAAAATGTTTTTGGAAATGGGTTAACCAGCTCTGTGTACTGTCCCTGCGTTTATCTGTATTCCATAGTGCAGGACTTGCATGAGTGTGTGAAAGTTCAGATACACAGTAATGAATTGCTTGATTTTACAGTGTATTTCAAAGCTGTATGTCGAAAATGTAGTACAGTTCTGTAAACAGCAATGCTTTCTGAGAGCAGTTTATTTGACTGTTGGATCAAATACAGTATATGCTGTAAATTTCAAATTCATGAATGCATTGTGGGCTGTAAAATGGTCGGGAGAATTTTCAGCAGCAAGCTGTGGGATTTCCAGTGGTGGTAAGTGACTTATTTGATTTAAATGTTGTTTCACAGTTTTACTCTTTATGTTTAGCAGCAGCTGCGATAGGCTCCAGCCCCCACCCGTGACCCTGAATAGGATAAGCGGAAGAAAATGGATGGATGGATGTATGGATGTTTAGCAGCTTTAAACTTGGCATTTTTGAAGGCAATGTTAAAGATATATTGCCACTTCTTGTCTGCTAGCAATATTGAGATTAGCTTAACTGTTGCTAATGCTAGTGTTAGTTAAGGTCACTGTCTCCATAACATTGAGGAGCTTTTGACATCAATATATAACATTAATTGGGAAATTAACAAAAAACAAAAACACTTAAGGTTTCGGTATGAATCAGCATTATTACTGGTTTTGCCATTCATGTATGCAGTTTACTGTTGAACCAATATAACCTGATGTGCTAAAAATATTACCAAATCTTTTCATTACTGTATACATTTTAGCATTTCAGAAGTAAATGACAAGGTGTATTAGACAGTTATGAAGCTACTATTATTTCTCACTCTCACTATAGTGTATATCACTAGATATACTCTATACTGTAGAAATGACAGCATTACTGTAAAAATATTCTAAAAGAATTACAGCATTTTTACAACATTGTCCTGTAAAACAAATACAGTATTATAATATAAAAAATTACAGTAAAGACTGTAAATGGATTACAGTATGGTTGCTGTAAATTTTACAGTAAAGTACTGGCAACTGTGCTACCAGTAATTTACTGAAAAATTTACAGTGTTTTTCTTATAGTGTGGTAATTCATTAAAGAAGGAAAGGAGGCCTTTTCTATTCACCTGTCACTGTTTAAATAGCCTTTACCAAAGCCAAAGAGGAAATATACTGTATAATTCATAAGAACTAATACTGTACTGTTGAGAACAGCAGCATGACATAACTTAGATGGTACTTCATTAAGAATTTATATTAAAAAATACATATTAAGATGCCACTGTAGAGTCGGCAGTGAGTTTAACTTTCTTTTCATCTTTAAGAATATGATTAACCTATTGCAGGTCTGATGTAGCCTATAACAATTACTGTGGCTATAGGGTTGTTAATGGTGTGTAAGCCTGAAAGCGTTCTTGAAAATGGACAAGTTACCTTCCCATGTTAAGGTGCCAAGAATGCAGGTACTCATTCTCCTCTTTCTCTTTACTGTATTTCCATCCTCCTCCATGACTGTTTCACAGGCAGCTTTCTGTTCCTTTCATCAGTTCCTCTCATCTTGTCCTCCAACCAACCTCTGTCTTACCAGTCTTCTGCATCATCTCTCATAGTTATTTTGTTGCATCTTTTCTATACCTTATAAAGTGGTCTGTATATTTTTCTTTTCTGCCAGCTAACCAACCATTTCCTCTAAACCTCCAATATTGCCCCTCTAAATTAACCCCCATTCATTCTTTTATTCAGGGCAAGTAGATAACCTAATTTATTAATGACATTAATGTTTGACCATAATGATTGCCCCAATCATAAATTATGCTGTCTGTGTGCCCAATACATTACTTCTAGGCTGGACTACTGTAATTCATTATTATCAGGTTGTGGTACAAGTTCCCTGAAAAGCCGTCCGTTGATCCAGACTGTGGCAGCGAGAGTTCTAACGGGGACTAGAAAGACAGACCATATTTCTCCCATAGTAGCTTCTCTTCACAGGCTCCCTGTTAAATCTAGAATTTAATTTAAAATCCTTCTCACATACAAAGTCTTGAATAATCAGGCCCCATCATATCTTAAAGATCTCATGGTACCATATCATCCCAATAGAGCACTTCACCCTCAGACTGCACTTACCTGTGGTTCCTAGAGTTTCTAAAAGTAGAATGGGAGGCAGAGCCTTCAGCTTTCAGGCCCTTCTCCTGTGGAATCAGCTCCCAGCTAGGATTTGGGAGACAGACACCCTCTCAACTTTTAAGACTGGACTTAAAATCTTCCTTTTTGACAAAGCTTGTACTTAGGGCTGGATCAGGTGACCCTGAACAATCCCTTAGTTATGCTGCAATAGACCTAGGCTGCTAGAGGCCTCCCATGATGCACTGAGCATTTCTTTCTCACTCACCTCTTTTCTCTCTCCTTGTTTTCATACACCACTATTGCATTTAATCATTAGTAATTACTAAACTCTGCCTCTCTCTCCCACAGTGTATTTTTTTGTCCTGTCTCCCTCTGCTCTCTTCTGTTTCCCCTCACCCCCAACTGGCCACGACAGATGACTGCCCCTCCCTGAGCCTGGTTCTGCTGAAGGTGTCTTTCTGTTAAAAGGGAGTTCTTCCTTCCCACCATTGCCAAGTGCTTGCTCATAGGGGTCTTCGGATTGTTGGGGTTTTTGTTTATTATTGTAGGGTCTGTAACCTACAATATAAAGCTCCTTGAGGCAACAGTTGTTGTGAATTGGTGCTATATAATTAAAATTGAATTGAATTAAATTGAAAACTGTGTTCACATTTTCTTTGTCTTTAATGTACAACATTTAATAACTAGTAAAATAAATGAGTTGGTTGATTTGAAAACACAAATTTGATGTGTTCTTGTCTCATCTCAACCTCAGTCAGGTTTTTTGTCATTGGAAAAAAAAAAAAAAAACAGTCTCACTTAAAAATACCGAAAATCTATGAGAAATCTTAATAATGCTACTCAGTACTGTTCACAACATGAAACAAAATCATAACCAACCTTGGGTGCACATGAGGCATGCACTAATAAGATCAAAACTGTCTCATTTTCCTTTGCTTGGAAGATTTATTGTCATCGTGTCATCTATTCTTCCTTCAAACCTCCTAACTAATGGTAATTACCTTTTCAAAATAAAAGCATCAGACTTCACAACAAACCAACCTTATTAGATACTATATCAAAAAATACACATCACAATCTTGTGATATTATGTAAATGACTTACTATAGGCCACCATGCTTTAACACTTTTTGGGGTTTTTTATGTTTCATTTAAGTTTTGTGAAGTCTGATACTTTTATTTTTAAAGGAAAACATGATAGTAGAAAAAAGAGACTCCATTAGAAGGAGGGTAGGACACCAAGGTAAAAAAGTATCTTTTAAACGAAGGAAATGAGATAGCTTTGGTCTTATTAGCACATTGCTCATGTTGGCCCCAAGGTTAGTTATTATTTTGTTTCATATTTTTAAGTGACTGTGTAAGCAAGCAAAACTGCTAGCAAAGCACATCTGTCTAGCCTAACATGTGTTTAGCATTCTGCTATAAAGCTAGAGTTCACATTTGATATCGTCCTGATTAATTTGCTGTAAGGGCAACTATACATGAACTATACATACTATGAAATGTAGTAGAAACATGTAGTTTTGCATTTTGCAGCCCAAATTCCAGGTTATTATACATAAACTACCACATGTTTCCAGGTAATCATCACATTTCTTGAAGTTTGCTTTAATAGGTTATTAACATGCAATTAGATAGAAACAGGTAGTTTTGCGAAGTGCAGCCCTGATTCCATGTTATTACAATAAACTACCACGTTTTCAGGTAATCATCACACTTCTTCAGTTTTGCTTTAATAAGTTATTAACATGGAATTTGATAGAAACAGGCGGTTTTGCATTTTGTATCCCTGATTCCAGGTTATAACACATAAACTACCACAGATGTTGCCAGGTAGTATCACTTCTTGAAGTTTCCTTTAATAGGTTAACACTAGAACCGCCAGAATTCCAAACCTCCTAGAACCTCCAGGGGGTCATTTTGACCCTTTTCTGCAACAACAGCAGTAATGGCAAAGAAGTAATTTCTTGAAGAAGTTAAGTTGTTAATTTTCATCTATTTTTTCTAGTTTTAAATAAGATTTGACAAAATAAGTATTTAAGTTTAAGGTGTTTGATTAGCTTTACAGATAATTTATTGTAGAAAAAGAATATTATGGAGAAGTTAAAAATTAATTTTGGATAATGGGTGGTATTAGTTATGCTAAAATCAAGAAGTTAAAAAAAAACAGCACTCACTGTGAAACAGATTGAAGACCTCATTGCCTACATTTTAAAATTGATTTCACAATTGACTACAACAAAGTAAGAACCATTCATCCATCCATCCATCTTCTTCCGCTTATCCTATTCAGGGTCGCGGGTGGGAGCTGGAGCCTATCTAAGTAAGAACCACATTTTAATAAATTAATTATTGCAAAGGTACAACAATCAAAGTTTATCACACTGTCGAGATCTGCCTCCGCTCACTGGACCTGCAGCCTCTCTGCTCCGCCTCAGTCCGCAGCTCTTCACCTCCTCAGCTCTGCTCCTCAGGCCTGAAACCCATCTGATTAAGCTGCTCTGCTCCAGATTTCACTCTTTATTTGCTCGGATTAGTTCTCCACACCCTGGACTCTTTGCTCAGTTCACCTACAGTTCCCCCACTGCTCCTCACAGCCAGCAATCTGCCTGGTTCTCCACGCGTTCCATCACACACTCCCCTGCTCAACATCCCATCCATGACCCCTTTCAACCCTGCAGTAATTATTCATCTTTTATCTAACAACAGTCTCCTATATATTTATTTATCAGTCACATCCAGCTAGCTCTGGCTCATTTTATAGCAGCCTTCATATCAAAATGTGTGTAAACAATAAGTGTTGCTAGGCAACCCAGTGTGCTGCAATAGTTGTTTTACATTAATTTCTATGGGGTCAAAATGATGTCTAGGTATAAGTGGTCATATTTTTTCTTCTTTTTATGCCACACACCCCAAAATTCACTATATGATAAATAATCTCATTTTGGGAAAAGTCATGAAATATGAGATGTTAGGGTTTTATTTTAACAGAGTTACATGATTTTTAAAATGCAAAGAGGTCACAATGACCCCCTTGGAAGTTCTAGTGTTAACATGGAGTTATATAGAAACAGGTAGTTTTGCATTTTGCAGCCCTGATTCTATGTTATTACACATAAATTACCACACATGTCCAGGTTATAAGCCATAACATTAAACATAACATTCATATTGTTACCTTCAAACCTTCAAAGATGAATGCCAGGGACATAAGATAGGATTAATTCCAACATTATAATATGGTAATAATATCCCAATATGTTAAAATATCTGCCTATATTACTTTATTATGTGGTTACTTCCACAAGTCAGAATATACAAATTTTAATGAGCAGATATTACCATTTTATTGCCAGCATCATATTATTAAAAAAAATATTACTATACTATTACTAATTGGTTGTGCCTCATAGGCATATGTTTCTTTCCACATTATTACCACCAGTTGCTGGCCTGTTATTACCCAATTACATAAATTTTGAATGTAATATTACTCAGCTATAACCACTGTTGATACAACATAATTACATGGATATTACTTGGATATTACTTTGGTAATTAAGTGGTAACAACTATTTCCATATTATTACTTTCTCGTTTCCACGTTATTATCCAGCTGTAACAGAAAGTGCTACCGATATTTGAACCTGGTGCTGGTGTCTCTCTCACAATTTACGACTACATAACCATTATACCACTGGAATCAAATGGTTTTGTTTAAAGTGACATTTAAAATTACATTAAGCTTAAGTGTTAAATAAAGTGAGCATGTTGCTGACTCCTATAAAAAAATAACTTATAACATTTGAACTAAAGTATGGGACTTCTTATATTTCTGGAGGATAAAGAAGTAGAGCACTCAGCGTAGTGTTCATTTCAACTAATTATCCTCCACTAATTAATGTGAAGAAAAAGCAATCAAAATGGCTACACCTGTCTAATTACATAGAAGTCAAACTGTGTGGTGTTGGATCCAAGAAAAGGTGAGTGATAGTCTCAAGGCTAGACTGTGCTGACAACCTGTTTAATTAGATTAAGTAGGAGGTTGTTAATTAATTAGTGTATCATGGTTGGCTGGTAGGATTCTTTACAGACAGAGTTGAAAGGTGCTTTGAAGACCTGTGGTGTAAAAACTTCTGAGGCACAAAGGGCTTCTCACAAGACATTTCCAATGTTACTGCCAGTATAAAAATCCCATTCTTGTAAAGTAAAGCATAAAAAACTGAAGTAAGAAGAAAGTAGTTATAGGTGAAGTGTTGAATCTGTAAAGCAGACACATAGATGTTAAAGATGGGGGACAAAAGCTGTAGTCTTTGTTCCATGTAAAAATGTCTGTTAAAATTGAGCTTAAGTTAATACGATGTGTCATTATTCACTCTTACCAGTGGATGTCTTTCAGAGTTATAGACAACACTCACTGCTGCAATTTAGCAAAAGAACACTGTGTGAGAAAAATAAAGAGAGAAAAAAGGAAAAATAAATTTCATTCTAAAAAATGTAGACTGTATACTGGCTTCTTTACACTATGAAAGAATCACTTGAAAACTATTATAAAATGAGAATATAACTATTTTATATACTATAACCTGGCCACAACTATATATCTAGACTATTTAGAACTTTAAACTAAAGTTGTCCAGCAGGGTACACAGTAGTGTTAACATGGTGTTGTGAAAGAGTACTTTCACTACTTGGATTCAAATCAGTGTTATAAACAGTCTAAACAGTATAAAGTCTTTTCAGACTTCTAATTTAAAACCCAAAGTAATTAGTAATTTTACTGAATGAACGTTTCACTTTAGCCTTCCCATTCTGAGATCCTACTTTCTAACCATATAGGGTGCAACACAAGTCTCAAAACTAGCTGCTCTTTTCAATTTGAGAACCTAGGGCAGCATCGGCAATAAATAGACCTGCTTTGTCCATTATAGGTATGTTCCAGAGGGAAGATGAAACTTGGGACCAAATTCTTATTGGCACTTGTGTTGGCACATTTAGGCACCCCAAGTGTTGCTGCCTGGGGGCTGGTTATAAAGTGGCTTCAGTGCCATAAAGGAGCTGTTTGAAATCAGCTGAAAATCAACACCTCTACCCCTCTTCACTCTTCAGCAGGGCAGATGATGATTTATTTATTTATTTATTAATTTTTTGGTCATTTCTGTTAACTGGCACATAGACAAGTGGGACTGAGTAGGAAGCTTTTATGAAAAGGGCAGGACAGCGAGAGCAGTTGTGCCCTTCAGCAATGAAATACTAATGATACCATGTGAAACTGATGTAATGTTCAGAAATATAATGTTAAATTTGGTAGGTGCATGCATTATTTCTATAGGAGCAGTCAAATGACCTTATAAAATGTTCCAATATTCTAACCCAGAATCCATGCATCTATATAGGATGATTCTGTATCTCACAATTTACACTGAATGCCATTGATGGAAGCACTGTGCCCTATACAAACCCTAAGTCAACTCAATGTTCTTGCCATATATAGAGCTAAAACATTTGACAATTAAAAAACAATTGTCTGTGTGATTTTGATCATCTTTTTAATTAGATTTCATAAAAATGTGCTTTTGCATAAACAGTGTCTTATTCATTCATTCCATGAATAAAACAGGTTAACAGGTCATTTTCATCAGAGATAAATTTATGTGGGTTTTGTAGTGTTTCTCATGCTGATTTCTAATCTGTGTTTAGCTTTTCTCTAGCACATCTATTTTTTGTGATGAAGGTAATTATATTGTATGATATTTGGTATAATTAGCCCAAGAAAATCATACTCTAAGCATTTTTGAAGAAACAGTTGTACCTGAATGACACTGTTCAGTATAAATGGGCCAAGATGTGTGCCTGTTTGACCTCACACTGATGATATTGAAACATTTACTTGATTGGTGCTTTTAGTAATAACCACATGCAAGTACACTGTAAATTAGCATTCGTCTAAACTCAAAAAGTTGACGTGACTGGAAAAAACTGAAAAGAGATCTGAAATCAGCGTGAAAAACTGATTTAGAAAAGTGTGTTGTAATTTCTGATGGTCACGTGTTTTTTTTTTATAGAATAACTTTAGCCCATCTAATGAAGCCATGCAAAATTTGATCTTAATACTATGAAAACTGGCTGAGTTACAGTCCCTCAAATTTACTACTTTTTAAGTCATTATATTATTTTTTTCCCCCCAGCATTTTGATCCCTCGTAACCTCAGTACACAAGCCAACCCCATTAAATTTTTATGGCTGAAAAAACATTTAAGCTCTTTTAAAAAGTGCAACCAAATCAACTTTACATCTACAGCGGTGATTCCTTCTGGATCAAAATTAATTTGAGATTCTTTTTACTCAAAGAACTGAAACCATGATAATGCTGTGTGAATGGCCACTATACTTGTATACAGCATGTACAGAGGTGTGGTTTGCAAGTTCAACTTCGACCTTTTGCTGATGTCGTGTCACATATCCAGTCTAAATAATCATGGTGTCATGAAAATAGGGTTTTCCCAAATGGTCATCAGCAGCATGTGAAGCTTTGCTGGCTTCATGAAGTCAACACTCAAGTAAAAACTTCATGGATCTGGATACCTGTACAATTGGTGTTTTCACAAAGAATATGTCCCACAAGGCAACATGTTCCAGAAAACAGCAATGCAAAAGCTTTTGGGATGGAAATTAAGGAATGATTTAACACCCTGCAGCCAGAGCCAGTTTGCAGCAAACCAAGAGCGATCACATCCTTACCCCAAATCAACTCTTTGAATGGTCTAACTGGCACATCTCTGCAATCACTCAGTTCTGTTTCAGCCAGTGATGGTGATAGCAACAGGGCGAGACTGACAGGTTTTTGAATTGGATTTTGAATCCAGCAAGACAGTCCAAGACAACGCCAGCAGTGCTACAAGTTAACACTGGCTGAAACTGGTAAGTTTGTGCCTACCATCTATGTCAATGCACGGTACCGTGCAAAAGTTCTAGATGTTGAGAACAAAGATATCCATCTAGATCTAGAAGCCAAAAAATCCTGCACAAACATTTTCCTTGTAGAAAACACAGGTGTTGGATACCAAAATTACAAATCATCACCATTGTTCTCAATCTAATGATAGAAGCAGGACAGCAGATCAAACTGAGACAACAAAACTTTAACACTGTCAGAGTAGAATTTTAAAGATCTCCAAATTTCTGAGTGTTAAAAAAATTGTATATTAGAAAATTATTTTACCACAGAGTAAATCATGGCTAGAAGATGAGCCTATTGTAGGTAAATTTGGTAAAGGAGAGTCTAACTTGTTTTGACCAGCCACCTATACTACATGGTGATGTGACACTTTAAAGTTTAATGACCCTGTTAAATCTTTTCCATTGATTTATCTGAAAATAGATAAAACATTCTAGGTACCAATACTTGTTTCTTTAGACTTTGGTGGAGTTTTACTATTGAACCCATGATGTATTCCATGACACTGATGATCAAAGTTGGTTACAGAAAACTACTGAACAAAAATTTGATTTTAGCTTTAGATTGTGACACTTGGAATGGGAGTAAAAACTGATTTGATTGCAGTTTTTAAGTGAACTTAGACATGTTTTTCAGTCCTGAAAATTTAATGTGGCTAGCTGCTGTATGTAAGAAATTACGAGGGATAAAAAATGCTGGAAAAAAATAAGGCAACTGAAAAAGTGCCAAATTCTAACCCACCCCATGCACTTCTAGGGCCTATAACATAAAAGATTTTGACAGAAGGAAGGTAAAATTTTGCATACCTTCTTCTGATATACTAAATTATTGAACACACACACACACACACAAAATAAATAAAAAAAGAAAAGATGATTTTGACAGGGTTAATCAGGAATCTTTCTCACATTTGACTGATTTTATATGGAATAATCCAAGGTTAAAATTAGAGAAATACATGCATAAAAATATATGCATTTTAAACTATGATCATTAAAACATGGTCAGATTATTCAGTTTACTGTTAAAATATGCCATGTACAGTTTTACTTTTGGTGACATGTTGCAGAATTTCAAAAATAAATTGAAATAAAAACTTTTGTTTAGTAGAATAAATACAAAGATTTATGCACTTATAATATTTTGGCTGTCTGTTACCCTTTCACCTCTGTCTCTAAATATAGCAGAACAGTATGATGTTCCAGCAGCAGACACAGTAGACCAGTGCTCTTCTATGGCTGTGCCACCCCCTGCCCCTCCTCTCACATGTTGTCAGTGTGTTTGGTGTGTGTTTGTTTGGCGTTGTTTTGATCGCCGATGCTTGTGTGTTTGGGCTGTGCTGGCTGGGCGGTGAGCGTGCCCGGTGCAGAGCTGATGGCGTGCCAAGTGCTCCCTGCGGGCCGGCTGTGCCTTCCACTCTGCTCAGTCACCGTGAACGCCGAGCCGACAGACTGCTGCAGGGGGAACACCACTTTCTTTATCCGTCTCTTTCTTTCTCGCATACACATAGAGAAGCTGCATCCTCTTTCCACATCAGCTTTTTTCCTTCCCTTCCCCCCCTCTTCCTTTCTCTGTTTATTCCCACCCTCTTTCCACACTTTCAGTCTTTTCCCATTTTCCGAGACTGACTTTTTTTAACTTGAATTTAACTATATATATATATATATATATATATATATATATATAAAGATTTGAATATTTACAAAAGATGCACATCAGACTGTTACTAGGTTCTTCAAGTTCATGAATGTAAAGAGATTATCTGGGCAAATTGAAGCAGAACCAGTTGTTAAATGTCAATGTGGTTTGAACTTCTGGGAATTCCAGGCGTTAGAAAATGACTTACAATATTGGGTGCATTCTTTATCTGGATAACATTTACGTTCATTCAATGAAGTTACCTGTGCATAATCTTAAGTGTTTATAGTATTAATTTACAGTAAACACTACTGTAAAATACCTGTGTTGCCCTTATTTATCTCATGTCATCGTAGCTGTTCAGAGATGCCTCGTCCCATTGGGTTTTGCTAGAACCCCTTGCCCAGGCATTGAATTGCAGTACCTACTGTTCATTAACATTTAGCTCTAATTACCAGGCTCATTAAAGCATTGAATTAGCAGCAAAATTCTTTCAGCCTCCTCTCTGTGCTTAATTGTTAAGCAAATGGAGCGTCACAAGTTTGAAGTGATTACTATTGAGATGTAAGTGCCACGGCCTCATGAAATGTCACTCAGCTGCCCTAAAAAAGGAGAGGGAGGAAGGACTGGAAGCAATTTACTTCCACTTGGTGGGAAAGATGTTTTGTGTGCACACAGTGAGGTCGCTTCTAGCTTCAAACATCACACAGATATTATTCTAGTGCTGCATGCTGTGAGAAACAGTTTCTCCAGAAGGTCAACAACATTTACATGTAGAGAAAAAAAGCTGGTAGCTGCTTAGGTATTGAGCTTAAAAAACATTCCTCAAGCATTTGGGTCACTTGCGCTGCACATCCCCCCATTTACCATCACATATACATGCACACTCAGATGAATACACATTAATGCGTTACCTTTTACAACCTCCGAAACACAAACATACACATACTAACAAATGTACATACAGTGCTCCTTTGTATTCAGAAGGTCACGATTAAAGGGCTGTTTTATTGTTTGATCTTCCCAGGTCGCAACCTTGAATAGATAATGCCAGAACAATTGATTGGGTAATCTTCTGAGGGACGTGGTGAAAGAAAAGTGTGCAGCGGAGTGTGATTATGTGTGTTTGTATGTATGCCCGAATTGACTACCGTTAATTCGGTGCACACTTTTGTTTCACCATGTCCCAACATATCTTAATACATTTGCAAATGAGGCTAAAATTTAAATGAAACGATGCAGAAGAACACTGTCATGTTTAAATATTTCAAACAATGCTGAAGCCTATCAATTTATGCACACTTGATGGTTATTTGATTTTATTTGCAACAAGGGCTCTTTTGGGATAAATCAGTCAGTACAATATTGCATACACAGATACATGCATTGCTGTTAGAAAAAATAAGTATGAACTACATAAAAAAATGTTTTTTTTTTCTTTTAAACAAAGATACTATCAGCTACATAAGAAAAAAGGTACATTTAATAATAGGTTAAGACAGTTAATTAAACACGTGGTTTTTATTATTGTCTTCTATTTGATTAGATAGTTGTTTTTTTTTTTTAATCTTGGAGTCTATGCTTGTGTGATAAAAGACACTGCATTATATCTTACGTAAGAATTTAGGCTGATGCAAAGACCTCTTTTGCCAGCCTGCCCCTTAATAACTTATGAAGTCGAGCTGGTCTGTCTCACAAATGAAGTTCATTTATGAACTTGGGAAAAAAAAGTAGAGTTATAAATAAAAGTATAGAATTGTCAGCAGAGTTGAACCTGTGAATCTGAGGTGATCTAAAAAAGTTTAAAATATAAAAAAAAGCCAACTCATTTTATACCCTTGGAAAATTAAGCAAACTTAATATGGTGAGTTAGGAACCCAAATTTGGTAGTAAAACATACATAAACATAAAGGCTAAGTCACATGGACTGAATACACTAGTATGTGAGCTCTGTTTAATTTTAAATAAAATGCCCTGACGTAAACATAAATTAACTCAGTCTAGCTTATTTGATGTTTTAGAAAGTTGTTGTACACAGTACGTATCAGTAGACAGAGGTCTAATTTTCTGGTGTGATTCCTTAGCCTTAAACTATGCATGGGTTGCTTTAATTAACATCTGAACAACCCCCCTAAACATGAACACTGGACAAAAGTTAGTTATTGTCTCAGTCATGGTGCCCTGTTGTTAGCTAACCCTTAACACTGTTCTTGGCCACAAATGTTGAAAAAAACAAAACAAAAAAACTGTCAGAACTTTACTGAAATAATGATTTGAACTTAAAAGCTCAATAAGTCAGTGTTCTTGCTACTGCAAAACTGCACATCTTTAGAAAAATCCAGTACATATTTTGGAATAAAGCAGAAAAGTCAGTATAAGCAAATAAAATTAAAATACTGGTGTAAATTAAGGGAAATGCACTATATAATTTGAGTGAGGAAATTGTTTGCATTTACAGTGCATGGAGAAAGCTCCATGGTGCAGTGCATGAGGTTAGAAATGCCATGGGTGTTTTACTGAAAAACAGCAGGAGACAAAGTTAATGTGGTGTATCACTATCCGAAAGACCTGTTCCTATTACAAGCCACTCATCTCCAACAAACTCTCCCATGCCTCTTTCTACCTCCACACTTCTATCTCTATCTGTCTCTCTAGGTCTCACCTCTCTCCATTTCATGGCTGTTTTCTTCCTCTATTTGCTTGACAAGACAATGGATAATAACCCTGGAATAGCACAGAGACCAGCAAATGAGAGTAATCAAGCTGTCTTGTCCTGGTGGCGTTCAGGTTCACTCATCAAACCCTAATTATCACCCTGGAAACCAATGTTCCGCTTTAATTGTTCTGATGAATGAAATATTACAGAGAGGAGTCGGGCTGCAGCCGAGCGGAATAACAGCTTTTAGCCATAAAACACATCGGAGTAGGAGGAGGATGAGGAGGAGGAGTGAAGGTGACTCAGGAGAGAAAGAAACAGTGTGCGAGAGCTGGACAAAGTCATGGATAAAAAGGAGCTCAGCATGAAAGATGTGAGAAAAAGAAGAAAAGGGAAAACACTTTGGAGAATCTGACAGGAAAATGACAGGAGTCACATTCAGAGATGCAATCAAATGATTTGTTTTGAGAATTGTTGAGAGGTGTTGTCTAATTGTTTCAAGTCAGCACGGAAAGACGTGTCTGACCAGTAACTGAAACAGACTGCAACCAGAAGTCTTTTACATGGCTCCCAGGTGAGTTGTATCAATATAAAAAAAAAAAAAAGCACTGAATTATTGGGGCTGGATTTTCACGATGCATTGCACTCATGATGACAAAGAACATCAGTAATCAAATCCCAAATGTTGTACATAAGAAACAGACATAATTATTCATGATACAATCCATCTTTTCCTATTCATTTTGGCACTCATAAATTTAGATGCTGTACATGATTTTTTGCTCTTTTTCCTGACTTGATTTAATCATTGTAAAATCAACAACCTCTAGATAATAAACCAAGAGTGCATGAAATGAGCCAGTTGCACGCACATCTGGTAACAAATTTTTTGCATCTAAAATTGTACCTTTAGGCTGTCAAATGAATGGTGCACAGCCACATGTATGCAAAAACAATTCTTCGTCCTGACTACAAATGGAGCTTGGAAAGTTTTTGCCACCTGAATTTATACACAGAGACCTTGCTGTAATATAATGTTGGAAAGAGAGCAGAGTCACCAATAAGGGAGCGTATGGGACATACCCACAGGGGTTAGTAGCAGAATTGATACCACTTGCTTCCCATTCCCCAGTTGTGCCCAGTGCAGATAAAGCAGGGATGGAACTAAGACAACACAGGGAGATGGCTCACTGAGTTACAGTAGCAGGAGATTGGTATTACACACACAAATAACTCCTGTCAATACAAACATATGCAGGTACAGAATTGTATATGCTGGTGACAAGAACCAAATGCAAATCTTCATCTATCTTCTCTCTTTTTCTCATTTTCAATAAGATTCCATTAGATAAACAGACAGATGGAGCGTTACATGTATGTTTACTAATATATGTTAGATTTAACAGATGGTATCTGAAAGGCTGGGCAGAGTCGTCCCACTGAATATCTAATTAGGAAAGAGGATGCAGAAAAGACAGTCACACTTTTGATGGAACGAAAAGAGATGTGGTAAATATAAACAGCAAAAGCAAGTAAGACGTGTACTGATAACTTGCTGACAAATGCTCGTTAACAGTATAAAGAATGCTTAATTAGGTAATAAATTTCCACCAGGCCACAGAAATAATAAAGTCAAATTGGACAGTTAACTTTTGTCATATCAGAAGTTGGTCAGCTAAATGGAATAGTGTTGAGTCAGAACATTTTGCTCATTGCGTGACAGGCCTCCCCAAACATCTTATTCACAGTAAATTATGGAGCGGATGTAACTAGTCCTGTAAAACTATTCCTTATTGTGCATTATTCATCACTTGTAAGTACATAACAGATTCAGCTATACTTATGTGCAGATTCAAGACACACACATATAAATACTCATATAGTTTATCTGTATTTTTCCTGAGCAACTGCGAGCTTTCCAGTCTAACCAGTCTTTTGCTTTCAAATAATAATAATGTGATAATTTTAACTCTTAGATTACTTAGCAAACCATTTTAATTTTATATGCTTTCACTTTTGAAATGTGCATGAATAAAACATGAAACATTTGATCTTGTTCTTCTATCTTTAGTGTAAATATAGTGTTTTGTAATTTAGCTGCTACTAAGGAGAGATGCAAACAGGTCTATCTCTCAGTAGAAATTACATATACTGTATAAGACAAATGGCGTGACCCCTACATGCTCACTACACTCAGTATGTGTTGAGCATTGACCAAGCTGCATGTTCATCGCTTGCTGCAATTTGTCATGAAAGGAAAAAAGAAAAAGAAAAAGTGCTGCATCAGTGACCAGTGATAAATCACTCCTAAACTGCATATTCAAACTATTAAGCTAACAAAGCAGTGAGCACGGTGGGTTACCTTCAATAAACAGGAATAGAGGTTGTAAATAGAGGTTGTAGGAGGAACATGTATGAGTGAGATGAATGCTGAATAGAAAAGATCAGAGAATGAGTGCATTTCTTCCAAAATGAAACATTCCTATCCAATATCTTTGTCTCTGGGACACAATATAAAGATTTGATTACATTCTTTTAGCTTGTGCACAATAGAAATGAAAGGTGAAAGAAAGCAGCTCAGGTTCATCACAGTTTTGGGTAAGTGTGTACATGTCACATAGCTGAATATCATTAATAATACACATAGTATTTGAGCAGAAAAAGTATGTCTTTGACCAATATGAGTTTGTTGAAGCCAAAACCAATTCCTGTCTTTTTCCAGCTTTTCTGGACAAATTAAATTGATTGATTTTTGACTTTGTACTTTTGCAAATAAGTACACACATACATACACACATACACACGTAGTAATATTAAAAATAGAATAATTGTAATGACTAATTTTAAAGAAAATATTTGCTAGGTTGATATTATTAAGCCTCTAAAAAAGGCAGTAAATATAATCAGTTTTCTAATGTAATATATACAGATATTGATAGAACAATAGGCATTGGAAAGTATTTACATACTGTTTGCAAATGGAAATGTATACAATTTTGGCAGGTTGAGATTTTCCTTCTCCCATGTGGATATATAGGAAAATTGAATAGAAACTACATGAAGCAAGCCAAAACATAAATAACTAATGAAGAAAATGAAATTATGGATGAAAGAAAAAAAACAAAACAAAGAAATAACCATTTGTATTCTGTAGCACAAAAGAGAAACAGAAATACAG
Organism: Paratilapia polleni; assembly: GCA_015106735.1. Classification (NCBI taxonomy): domain Eukaryota; kingdom Metazoa; phylum Chordata; class Actinopteri; order Cichliformes; family Cichlidae; genus Paratilapia; species Paratilapia polleni. The sequence continues at coordinate 10,645 of VUQI01024964.1, read as the reverse complement.
AAATAGCAATGCGACTACCACAGTAGTGCAGGGTTTGTAGAAATTAGAAATCTTGTTCCTGTTAAGGGCAACAAGTCCTTGCCTCTTATCTGCAGTCCAGCTGAGTTGCTTGGTCCTATCAGCAGGCTGTTATCTTGGTGCCCTCATAAACCTCAGCACTGTATGAGCTGCCTGCGCCTTATCAGAGTCTGTCCTCCTAGAGAAGGATCCATGGCCGCCGGGCCTTCACCGACCCTGGATCGACCTCTCCTTGGTACTCCTCTTCCAGCCTTGTTGGTCTGTTTTACCTTGAGCTCTCCCTCACTCTCTCTATCTCTGTCTTTCATTCACTTTCTTCCCATTCAGCTCTTACTCTCTCATGCTCCCAATGTCATGGCAGATCTAGTCGGATTTAAAGAAAACCTACAGTATGTAACTTCTGAAATAAGAAAGGGCCATTGCTTCTTTTTCCTCCTCACAAAGTTAAATTTAAGTTGAAATAAAAAACCCATAACCTTGATTTAGTAGACCCAGGGCCTTTACATGCTCAGGTGGTCTCTTTACACATACTGTTAGTAAGGTAACCTAATGACAACATTATTTGACATTAGAGAGTCTTGTAATGTAATAATCACTTTCTTATAAGGTTACATTACATTCACATTTGGCAACACTGACTGATCCATCTTAAAATACAGGCTGCGATCAGCAGCTTAGTCAAAGAATAATACTTTACCAGCCTCCCTGTAATTCTTCTTGAAAACCTTATGTTTTCCACCTGACAGCAACAATATGTCTGCATGTCTTTTCATGCTGGGATGCCACATTGGTATTCATAGGGTGCTGTAGTTAGAGCACCAGCATCCAGCATATTACAGCCAACCAATTATTCCATAACAATAGAGAACATGCATATTAGAAATGTCAAATTAAAACAAACTAAAAGTGCTCAGAGCTTGCCTTGCAAAACAGTAAGTGGGTAAACAAGACCGCACAGCTTTGCCACTGTCAAATGATTTCTTCAACTTCGGTAATAACATTCATAGATGCATACATTTGTAATGCAGCAAATTCTAACCAGAACTGAATATTACAACTTGAAACCAGAAGATCAGTCCATAAAAATCCAAAGCAGTACCTGATTTTAGTTTGGACGATTTTCACTTCAAGGTTATGAGTGTGGCTGCAATTTTTAGATCCCTAGAAGTCCCATTATGACAATTTGCATTTGTGCTTCTGTGATTTTCCAACAGTCCTTAAACTCGGGCATCAAAAACATGAAACATCAATTTCTCTTTCAAGCTGATGAAACCTAGGTGTCTGGCTACAACTGAGCAGTTTTCAGCAATTTTCAACTGAAGAGTCCACAGTTTCTAACGTGTCACAAAACATGTGAGCAAATAATGTCATGCTTATTGTTTTTAATAAATTATCATTAAGTTACTAAGATATTAAATCTAATAATACCTAAAACAACATGACTTCTAGAAACAGTGCAAAACACTGAGCAGCATATAGTGTTGTACGTACAGCTATGAAATGACCAGACCACTTGAGTTTTCAGCATAAAAAGAAAAAAGGGGCAAACAAAACTTTAACAAAACACAAAGTCATACATGTCCTCAATATCATTTAATGGAAAAAACAACAACAAAAAAAAAGACCTAACACAGACTGCCTTACAAACAGTATTAGTAAGCAGTATATATGGACCAAATTGCCAATTCATTAAAGCTGACAGGAAAATTAAAGAACATCAAAGACCTTTGGTGAACTCTTATTTATGCAAAATTGCTTGTCTCTCACCAGGACTTAAAAAAAGGACATTCATGTGCAAGTAAACCTGTTGAGACACATGCTAATTGACAGGCTCAAGAGGCTGCACTACACTGGGTAACTGGTATCTTAGGTAGATGTGTGCTGAGTGTAGCGACAGTGGTGAGTTTACAGTGGCAGTAATTACTGGAGTGGTGACAGTGACAGCAACACTAATGAGTGTTGACAGCCACACCTCCATGGCTGTTTGTTCTAATAGCCTAAACATCAGGGATAGAATTGATTAGTTTCTGCACTCACACACAAGCAATGTGACACACATGTAAACTGGTCCACGGCACAATGCTCTTATTATTGCATGCACACAAAAACATAGACATAGACATTTTAATAAGTTATTTAAATTCTAACCATCCTCAAGTAGTTAAGTTTACTGAACATGAGGATTATTTTTAATGAAATTAAATTCCTAAAGTTATTTTTATAACTGCAAACTGCTGCTGTTGAGCATCTTAGTGTAACAGTTGGGGGTTGTGTGCTTTGTTCAAGGACACTTCATTTCTCTGGAGGGGTGGGCGGCAAATTATTTTCAACCTGGTAACATGTCAACATGGTGTTTTTCCCAGAAGAAATGTTGAAATACTTAGTATTTTTGACTTGGAAATGTATAAAAATAACACAAAGCTAGTTTGATAATTTCCTCGCAACAACATAATCAGTGTCAGTGTGTATATTTTAATGCTATACAACCTGCAGTAGAGCCAGTATGAGTATGATGTGGAGGACCACAACAGTCCCAATTTAACCCCTGGATAGTTTTACCCAATAACAACTCCTCATAAACAAGTGGAGGGAGGTTTTCTTGCTCAAGTGCCCCATGTTTGGAACTATGTATATTTGTTCAGCATTTGGCTTCCAGGTATAAACTAAACTGGAGGAAAAAAATAAGCTGAGAAATGATATGAAATGACATGGCCCTCAGCAGATGACTTCTCCGCATTCCTGTTGCAACGGTATTCTGAAGATCAGAGAGCCCAATGTCATGTAATAATCACAGCTGTTCTGTATACCAGAGCTAGGCTTTTGCAGTGTAACATTGTAAAAATCATTGTTTTTTCCAGCTCTTTCATCAAAATTATTGTTAGATTAAGTCCAGTTTAACCTGAACAATATTTTCCTCTTGAATTTATTTATATTATTAAGTTGAATGTTATTGAGAGCAACATGGAATGCATGTAAAATCACCGCATAACCTTAAATATATACAGTCTATATTTTATCAGCTGTGTTTTTTTTCCCTTTCCAACTGCACAGAAGGAAGCATAATTTTTTTCAGTCCAAAGATAGTAGGTGAAGGAAAAGCCTAATGCAGTTGAACCCATGGGCACAATGTTGCAGCAAAGGCATGCTTTTAAAGGATTTATAATGTCAGATGCCCCAAACATCTATGGTAAGTTCTTTATAAAGTACTACTTGTAAAAGAAATATTGTAGACTTGGTAGTGGTACACAAGGGAAACAATGGAGTTCTATCATACTGTCACAACACAGTGGAGTGCAGGACCCAAATGGGGTCCCTGATGAGGACCCTGATACAGAGGCCAAACATAAAGTCCAAAATGCCAGCAAATAGAAATCCAAACAATCACAGGAGTACACAGAGGGAATTATGCTTTTATTTATACAATAGAGGGAGTAATCAGGTAAGTGGAAATACCTGAGAGAATGAGACACAGGTGTAGACCATCAAGATAGTCACAGGGGGAAGCCAAACTCAAAACAAAAAAACAGAGACAACTAACTACCAAAGTAAAACAGGAACTAACCCAAAAGATAAGTAATATGAACAGATACCAACTACACTGAACAAAAGGAACACTGGCAAAACGAAACAGAAATAACAAACTTCATAAACTGTAACCAGAACTCAAGTACATCAAGAAGTAAAGGCTCAAAATACTAGTGCACATAAAAATCAAAACTTGAAACAATAAACAACCAAGAATACCTAACCAAGAATTCAAAACTCCAAAGAACTCACAATAAAAACATAATACAGAAGGAATACAGGGGAGGCAAGGATAATATACTCAAGACCAAAACCAAAAAGTAACAATATCAGTGCGTTACAAAAATAATTCAACCAAGGCAATACCTAAATTAAACCCACACAAGAATCCAAACCTCAAAACATAAGAATCAAAACTTCAAACTCCAAAATATAAGGAAACCTAAACAGAACCCCAAACTCAGAAATTCACTAAGAAACTTGAATCCACAAAACCTTGGGACCATCTTACCATTCATATCAGCATTATAATAATTTTTAAACCCATGATGTCTGTTGTTTGCAAAATATATTCAGTAATTATGTAACATTGTTTAAACTAAAAGTTTTCAATGCATTGGTGGTTACAATTGGATTGTTATTTACATTTTTAATGTTATTAATGAGACATTAATGTGTAATTAAACATTAAGTATATTTAGAAGTTTGAGAGATTAAAGAGGTTTGCTCTTTAATCACTCAAACACGTGGCTGTTTGAGTGAAACGAGCAAGCAAGTTTCATGATAACACAGCCAAAAGAAACACTGAATGGTATGGAGTAGACTATGAAAGAAGGAATGTCACTGAGATTATGGCAATCAATCACCGTATCACAGACCACAGTAAATTTATAGCACCACGAAAATAACTATTAATTATAAAACAATCACACAAACATTCAGCTCAAAGTGTTTTTGGTTGTGTTTTGGCAAGAACAAAACACAATTAAAAATCACCAATAAAACAATACAGTTTTCAAAATAAGTAAAGTCAGTAAATATCAGTAAAATATAATATGAAAAATTATACAAGATAATAAATACCAGGATTCACATAGCACTTAAAACTATAAAAAAGTAACAAACAACCACCTGGGACAAATATAATGGTACAGTTTTCAAAATAAACCAGTAAATATCAATAAAATAAAATATGTAGTATAAATAAAATATGTTTTATCACCCAAAATACAGTTGGAAGTATGCTTCAGAAAAACAAGTAAAGGTCATATTTGGGCTCCAGATGATTGCCTTTTTTGATGTCTGCAAATGTTGTCTGGATTAAATATCTGTTCATAATTACTGTGGCTGTTCTTGATGATTTCCTGCATTCGCAGTGTCTTTTCAAAATGCTCTGCATGCCTTGTCAAATTGTTTTCTTAATTTGCTTGTTTTGTTATTGTTATGCATGCCTCAGTGCCCCAGCACATCTACCATCCGGTTATTGCTTTTTCTATCATCCTTATTAACCTGCTCTCTCCTCTCTGATTCATTCGTGCTGATTGGCTGTGCAGGCACACCTGCACGCATATGAAGCCAGAGAATGCAGTACATTAAGGGTTGGCTCTCTCTCACTCTTCCTTACCCCATCAACACTGGCATTATTCCTCAGTTTTGTTTATTAATTATTAGTTGAGTTGGGAGTTACCTGCAGTCCTGTTTTAGTATTTAGTTCTATTAGTTTAGGTTACTAATATTAGTTAGGGGAGAAGCCTGAATCCATGGGCCCATTGTGTGGTTTGTTCATGGTCTTCTTCCTCTTTTGTTTGTTTTTGCCAGGGCTCCCTTATTTGTGTTTGATCTTTGTAAGTAATACTATTCACATTATTAAAGGTTTGTTGAACTGCAGCAGTCTTTTTTTTTTTTATAATTTGAATATATCTTACCTTTCTTGAAGGCTAGCTCCATTGTTGGCAAATTTTGATCCCAGTCCTAGTCTCACATACTAACCCCACGTACTCCTAATCCAGGGGAGTCACTGAAGTTCAGAAATGGTTGGTAATTGTTTTTCTTGTTTAGCACCAGAGAAATTGGAAATGTGGATGTTTCCCCTGGCAATGGGAGATTCAGTACAAAGGAAGCACTCATTATCATGGACAGTCAGCATTAATTACTTGAGTAAAACCTGAACAAAAAGGCATTCTGAATAAGCTAGAGCTTTTTACTATTTAGAACAGAGATACTTAACCATTCATCTCTCTCAGCTCAAGTCATGAGACAGTCCTCCCTCCACCTGTGTTTCTCTGGGACTAGGTTTTTCTTTTAGTCTGCAACTCTCAGATCATAAGACTTACATTCAACATAAACATGCATTCAGGGTAAAAAGTTTGTAATTAAACAGAATGAAAACTCCACTTCAAGTTGAGCCGCCTCACAATCACAAGAACCCGAAGGATCTGAAGCCAGCATCCCAGTGCAAGATACCACAGGGCATTTGAGAGTCCCATGTGCACACAGGAACTGAGATCTTCTGGTAGCACAAAGGGGTGCCTTCACAATATCAGGAAAGTGGTTTTAATGTGGTGGCTGACTGGTGTATGTTGAGTTGCTTGTTTCAGGAAAAAGAATGAGAATAGCCCAAACAACAGAAAACAACTGCTTGCATTTGCCTGATCATTATATTGAGACAACTTATCTGGCTCTAATTTGGAAATAATGAATTATATTAGCTGCAAATCCTGTTCCCTTCTAATTAGTGGCTCTGGGACCAGGTTTGTCGTTTATGAGACGTTCGAGAATGGAGTAATTACATTGTATAAATCAATTAGGGCCCTCCAATTGTGTACAATGTGTTTTCCAAAGCAGATTAAATGGTGCTTATGATAAAGACAAAACGTGTCCAGTACACTGTGAAGTGGGAAATTAAAAGGAGGAAGAAGGAGGAAAGGAGAAGTAAAGAGAACAAATGAAAGAGGAGGGAGGACAGAAGAATCAAAACAGGGCTATAAGGGCAAGGGCATGCTGAGAGGATAATTTGCACTTCCAACTCAGTCTCACATGCAGGCTCAAACACATATGTGTGCAGAAGGGCAGAAAGAGTAAAAAAAAAAAAAAAAAAAAAAAAATAAATATATATATATATATATATATATATATATATATATATATATATCCACAGTCTGGTTCAGCAAATGTGAGAATTTCAGTGCCAATAATAATTTTGAAATCTTTTCATTTGAAAGCAACATTTTCTAAAATTTGGTTGATCACATCATGTCAGTTTTACTAGCAAAAATTGTTCTTTAACTATGAGCTATCTCATTGGGCAAAACTAACTTTAGCTTTAGCTTCTCCAATGTCAGTCTGACAGTACTACCATTTGGTGATTGTCATTCATAAGTCTTATTATTGTCTAATGGGACTTGCTGTACTGGTCATTTTGCAAGTAGCAGATCATATTTATGAGCAAACAATACTGAGTTTTCAGTGTAGAACCTTTAAATGTAATGGCTGATCTTTTTGAAAATAATTCTATAATGCTCACTATCCATTACTGTACTATCTAACACTTTAACTGTTGAGTCATTTGGTCCACTATTTTTTTCTAAAATTGTCAAATGTATTTGAAGGTGGTTTCAGATTTTCACATTTAGAATAATAAAGCAATCTGGTAAATTTCTTTATATTGTATAGCTTTTAATTTTTTTTTCATACAGCAAATTAAATTATAATATATAAGTGATAAAGTTAAAGGGGGATGTGTGCAAAAGCTATAAAATATTAAAACAAAAGCTTTCTGATAAATGGCATGCAATACATGTTGTACCTGGTGCTGCTTGGCTCCCTTTTAAATTTGTTGTTGTTGTAAAGCATTGCAGCTCTTAGAAAATACCACACTTTGTGCAGTGAAGACATAAAAATCTAAAGAAGAGATTTGGGAACCTGATTAGGTTGTATCTATTTGTTTAAATCATACTTGTTTAAATTATGCACTGAATACTGACTTATAATTCTGAATATTAACTTATATATCAATTATACATATCAATAATTGTTGTTTGTTTTGTTTTGGGTTTTTTTTTGTATTCATCTTCTCACATTAATTTCTTCTGGTTAGAATCATGAAGTCACAAACATACTGGGAAAAAAACTGAGGATTTAATTATCAATACCTTAACATACTGATATCATCATTGCAGAGAGAATTCAACTACAGTATTTGTATGAGAAACCAAGACTTTTGGACATGAGCTGCACATTCACAATTTGAAATGTGAAAAACATGACAGTCTTTTACAGCTATAAACTTTTATTCCTTTTTATTTTTACACATTTTTTCATAAAAATGCAATTTTATGCAAAAAAAAAAAAAAAAAAAAAAAAAAAAAAAAAATATTAAAAAATAAATAAAAAAAA
>VUQI01024960.1:2457-16488 GCA_015106735.1 Paratilapia polleni | reverse complement strand
TGTTATAGCTGCAAAGGGTGGACCGACACCATATTAAACCCTATGGATTAAGAATAGGAAGTCACTCAAGTTCATATGTGTGTGAAGGCAGATGAGCGAATACTTTTTGGCAATATAGTGTATATTAGAACAGATCGATCCCCACACCTAATATATATATATGGACTTTATTAACACAAGCATGTTCCCCAGACTTCTGGTGAATACAGAGAGTTCCTAAATACCCACATATGAATATAAAACACATAAAAATACATGTTAAAAGTATAATGGTATTACAATAAAAGATAGTCAGAGGCTTCTCTAATGGGTGTAAGATGACTACTTAGTCTGAATCCTTCATGGACTACAAACTAGTGGGAGTAAATAATTTGTATTTATTGTACAAAATGTAATTTTAAAAAATTTACACAGTGGAGATGCATCTATTTTTTTTTTTATTTATTAGGTACACCTTTGCTAGTACCTGGTTGGACCCCCTCTTGCCTTCAGAACTGCATTAATTTTTCATGGCATAGATTCAACAAGGGGCTGGAAACATTCCTCAGAGATTTTGGTCCATATTGACATGTTAGCATCATGCAGTTGCTGCAGATTTGTCGGCTGCACATCCATGATGCAAAGCCTCCCTTCCACCACATCCCAAAGGTGCCCTATTTAATTGGTGACTGTGGAGGCCATTTGAGTACAGTGTCATGTTCAAGAAACCAGTTTGAGATGATTTGAGCTTTGTGACATGGTGTGTTGTTCTGCTGGAAGCAGCCATCAGAAGATGGGTACACTGTGTCATAAAGGGGTGGACATGGTCAGCAACAATAGTCAGGTGGGCTGTGGTGTTTAAACAATGCTCAGGGACCCAAAGTCAGCCAAGAAAATATCCCCCACACCTTTACACCACCAGCAGCCTAAACCATTGATATAAAGCAGGATGGTTTCATGCTTTCATGTTGTTTATACCAAAGTCTGACTCTACCATTCGAATGTTGCATGAAAAATCAAGACTCATCAGACCAGGGAATGTTTTTCCAATCTTCTATTGTCCAATTTTGGTGAGCCTGTGTGAATTATAGCCTCAGTTTCCTGTTCTTAGCTGACAGGAGTGGCACTTGGTGTGGTCTTCTGCTGCTGTAGCCCATCTGCTTCAAGGTTCAACATTCACAGAGAATCTGCATACCTTGGTTGTAACAAGTGATTATTTGAGTTGCCTTCCTGTCAGCTTAAAGCAGTCTGGCCATTCTCCTCTGACCTCTGACATCAACAAGGCATTTTCACCCTGAGAACTGCCGCTCGCTGGATATTTTCTCTTTTTCAGACTATTCTCTGTAAACCTTAGAGATGGTTGTGCAGGAAAATCCCAGTAGATCACCATGTAGACAAGCATGCCACATTCAAAGTCACTTAAATCACCTTTCTTCCCCATTCTGATGATTTGAACTGGACAGACGAGACCAAAGTGGAGATGTTTGGTCATAATGCACAGTGCCACGTTTGGAGAAAACCAATCACTGCATATCAGCACAAACACCTCATACCAACTGTCAGCACAGTGGTGGAGGGGTGATGATTTGGGTTTGTTTTGCAGCCACAGGACCTGGGCACCTTGCAGTCATTGAGTCAACCATGAACTCCTGTGTATACCAAAGTATTCTAGAGTCAAATATGAGGCCATCTGTCTGACCACTAAAGGCCGCTAAAGGTCCATTCTGATGATTTGAACTTCAGCAGGCCGTCTTGACCATGTCTACATTTGTAAATGCATTGAGTTGCTGCCATGTGATTGGCTTATTAGATATTTGCGTTAACGAGCAGCTGAACAGGTGTACCTAATAAAGTGGCTGGTGAGTGTATGTATATGTATGCATAACATGTATTTTTAATTTGTGTGCAATTCACAAGACAAAACATCACAAAGCTAATGAAACTGATATATGGCAGCAGTCTGCTTATGCCTCACAGCACAAGTACAGAGCCAACATTGTTGACCTCATGAACCAAAGGTCAAAAATCCCTCTGGCTTCAGGCAATCATGAAAAACTGGGAGTGTAGAGTTCAAATCCACCTGTCAGTCCACAGAGTGAGCAGACAGTTTAGAGAGCACAGACAACAAAAACAGAAATGCCAAAAATAAAGGTCACATTTAGTTATAAAGATTTATGCACTAACATTTACTGTGTTTTTCATATCGGTCACACTAAACAGTAATGGAAGGAAAAACCTGTTTAGTTACTAAAAAGCAAGTGGAGAAATAAGGATGAATGACCTGATTGTTAATGAGGAACACAATAACACTGGGAAATGGTGAGAAAATCCTTTAGTAATGAGGAACTCTTGAGTAACTACTCAGTATAATGCATTAATGCAAAAAGAGTAAATAATGTTGGTGTAATCAGTAACAAATGAGGAGTTCTATGCTTGAGTTTAAGTGTTTGGTGCACAGTTAATCAGGAGTGGCTCAAAATGAAAGTGGGGAGTTGCATGAATTTTATGATTAATTATAAATTAATTATTACTAATGATTCACTAATATAACATGTTCCTTAGTGAATAATCTTTAGCTTCAGCTTTCTCATTCCAACATGTTTCCCAGCACAGAGGGGCTCTCTCTCTCTCATCGATGTTTACAGCATCCAAATGTGAAACCTTTAATAAGTGGCACCAACTGTCAAAACAGATTTATTGATGTGGAAAGTTCTTTTTATTACATTAAATTTTCAGATCTCCAAAGCTCTGCCATAAATAAGGATGTCATCACTGTGTGTGGTTTTAAAAAAAAAAAAACCTGATCTTTAAGAAAGTTCTAGTGATTTACTAAATCTCCTAAAAGTGATGGCATGGACTTTAAATGTAAATGATGGATGCCTTTTGGGCTTTCTCCATCTCCCAGCATCGTCACAATCCTGCCATGACTTCTTTGTCAGTGAGATGTGTGCTTTGTGAGCATGCTCTGAAGTCATCTTCCTACCGTTTGTGTGCAGGACGCTGGAGATGGACGGGAAGCATTTCTTTGATGCTTGCAGCTGTCAGTCACACCAAGGAGAAAACCACGTGGGCAGGAATAACGTGAAATCTTTGTGCTCTCTGCCTATGTTCAAAAAAGTCAGAATTTTGAGTTTCAGGATTTGAGTCTTGTGGCAAAGAAAAAAATAGTTTGATCTGCAGATACCTTAGATCTAGACAAAGAGACTGGTTAAGGCTGCCCCCATTCCAACTTGGCTAGGTTTTCCACCATGTGAGCCATTAGAAAAACACACTTTTCACTTCTGATCTGATGGTCAGTTTTTACTAAACTTTACTAAACTTGCTACATGCCACACTTGATGACCACAAATACAACACACACATTTCTTTTTAATTATATAATCTAGGGTTTCTGTGATTTTATGTAGCTTAACAGATGACACTATGGCAATAATATTAAAATTACTCTAGCCTAAGGATTCATATGGTGGGTGTCCACTGGGCATTTGCTTATGTGTTTGTATTAGAAAACCTTTGCGTTCACTATTTCAGCATTAAATGGGGATTTAGGGGAAAATAAATCTCTGACTATTATAAAATAAACCTCTTCAAATTACATTAGTTACCACCAGAACCAAATTGCAGGAGGTTATGCAACACAGCTGGAGCAAAATGGGTTAGAAATGTTGGGGCCTTGGCTATGCTAGAAAAGAGTGTGCAGTGAGTTGTCCAATTGGACGCTGGTAGGCAGATGTGCATGGACATTAATTTTATGTAATCAGACTACAAGAAACAACCAAAAAAGTAACCCTAACAAATGGTTAACAGGGTTGTATTTGAAAAATTGTGCAATTAAAGTTGCATTGTCAAGAATTACTTGATGACTTTTTGATGGCTCCAATCAGTAATATTTACTCATAAAAACAGCATCTGACGTAGAGCCACCCTTACTGCTTCCATAGAAATTAAGAGGGTAAGTAGCAGCCAGGTGCTGATAATCAAATACACTTAATTAATGGATTATCGGGAAGTGTGACCACCTCTCTAAAAGCAGACGTTTTGGCAGTTTGCTGGTCTGGAGCATTCAGGTGTGTGTTAACATGATGCCACAATCTTTCCAGGAGTGGATGTCCCAGCAAATTCACCCTAAGGTCACACTGTGCAATGCTCAGAGAAACTGCAAAAAACCAAGAGCTACATCTCAGACTCTACAGGCCTCAGTTAGCATGTAAATGTTAAAGTTCATGAAAGGACAGTGAGACAAAGACTGAACAAGTTTGGCTTGTTTGGAAGGGTTGCCAGGAGAAAGCCTCTTCTCTCTGAAAGGAACATGGCAGCTTGGCTTAGGTTTGCAAAGTTGCATCTGAACAAATCACAAGACTTTTTAAACAATGTCCTTTGGACAGATGAGACCAAAGTGGAGAGGTTTGGCCATAATGCACAGCACCATGTTTGGAGAAAACCAAACACAGCATATCAGCACAAACACCTTATACCTGTCAGCACGGTGGTGGAGGGGTGATGATTTGGGCTTGTTTTGCAGCCACAGGACCTGGGCACCTTGGAGTCATTGAGTCGACCATGAACTCCTCTGTATACCAAAGTATTCTAGAGTCAAATGTGAGGTCATCTGTCTGACAGCTAAAGCTTGGCCGAAACTGGGTCATGCAACAGGACAATGATCCCAAGCACAGCAGCAAATCTACAAGAGAATGGCTGAAAAAGAAAAGAATCAAGGTGTTGCAATGGTCCAGTCAAAGTCCAGACCTCAACCTGATAAAAATGCAGTGGTGGGACTTTAAGAGAGCTGTGTATAAATGAATGCTCACAAACCTCAAAGAACTGAAGCAATGCTGTAAAGAAGAGTGGCCCAAAATTCCTCCACAACGATGTGCAAGACGGTTAAAGTCATACAGAAAATGGTTACTTCAAGTTATTGCGCTAAAGGTGGTTCTACAAACTAGTGAACCCTACTTAGTATTTGACAGGACTGCACAGAGTATTATGAAAACCTTCTTTTTCACATGATTGCTGGATAATATGTACTACTGCAAAAGGGTTTTATTTGCATTGAAAATGTTTGAAGAGAAAAAGAATATTTGTGAAATGTCAAATTTTGTGGCAAGATCTATTTTTGTGTAAAAAAGTGAAATATTTTTAGTGTTTGATTTTGAAGTTATCCAAAAGTCTCCAGACTGGATTTGGTGTTATTTTGTAATTGGATTACCTTTCATATTACAAAAAAATGCAATGAGAGATGCATTTTGAATTCAGCGAGTAATCTGTCACAGAGAGAGGTGTGGCTGACAGTTTCAGACTCTCTCCTGGAAGACATTCTATTGTTTCATTTGATATTGCCAGAAAAGAGGCAGGAATAGTTATACAACAAATGAAAAAAGAATGTGTGAGATTGGACTACAAACTGAGCACATTTTCTCACGTCCCCACAGCTGCTCATGTTCAAAATTCAAGCTGTTTGACCAGCCAACACTCACTCTTAATAAAGTACACGTGTATCTTTATTTTTTTCTGTTTATTTTTCTTGTATGTCTTTTCAAACATGTTAAAATAATTTATCGTGTGTGTCTATGTTATAGTCAGACCTTTAGCACAAACTCCTGCAGCTTCCACTGGCTGAAGATCTCTGCCTCATACAGAGCAGGACGGTGCCGAGTCAGTCTGTGTGTTCACAAGCAGCTGGCACCACGGAGGACAAACAGTGGCCTGTCAGAGAAGGCCAGAGGACCCTGGATGGGCCAGAGGCCACAGAAACCACAAGAATCCTGACTCTGGCAGGGCAGAGCAACAGCTTAGGCCTCTTTTAGGTCAGTTTAGGAGGAGAAACAGACATGCTGCATCATGGATTTCAATGAATTTTAAGACTTTTTTCCTTTTCCTACCTTGTCTCCTGCTTTCATTTTTTGCTTTTCCTTGCTCACATTGAGTATTTTGCTGCAGCTCATTCTTATCTGCTATGAAGAACAGCCTCAGCAGTCCTGAAAATTGCCCAAGGTAAACAATCCATCACAGAAAACATGACAGCTTATGGGTTCTGTCAGTGTTTCAGTTTTATCATCACTCCTCTGTGCTGAGCAGAGTGTTTTCATATCAGCGCTGCATTACGTTACGCTCTGCTTACTGTCAATCACCTCACACCCGCAAGAAGACCTGGAGGTCTCAGGGAGGAAGTTACTGCTCAAAAGCTTGTTGCCTCAGAAATGTACTGTAACATATGGGTTTTTCTGTGGGAGTACAGCTCATTTCAAGCTTCTGGAGGCTGAACATGAAAGCCTGGGTTTGTAAATGATAAAATATCTGTTAAATGATTGATAGAAAGAAAACCAGATGAAGTAAATGTGTTTCTTCAGCCTCGGCACGTTCTCCCATTGCTTGTTGTCCTTTTGTTTTCTCTCAGTCATTTCTGGGTACATATATATTTTCAAGGACAGTTTATCCTTGACCCTGCAGGCCGCTTTATTTCAGAGACGTTCTACACAATGGGATCTCTCATTGCACATGGGAGTATTTACCAAGGCAACACAGATGAAAAGACCTCCATCCGCTCCTCTCCTACCTCCTCCTTCCTTTCTCTCTCTCTGCTTCCCTCTCCCAGTCTGTATTGATTTAAATGTAAAGCTTCAACTGTCTCTGTAGCAGCATATGTCAGCCATATTGAAACTGTACTTGGAGCCAGGCCACTTAATCTGGGCTCTGGGCTACCTCACATGTTTGACGCATTGTTTGGCTGCTGTATTTTTTTATTTTTATGGGAGGGTACCACCAGAGATGGTAGAGAATCACTGTTATCCTCCTGCATTTGGAGCAAACAAGAGTTAAGCTATGTTTTCCAATAGAGTTTGTGTTTTTTATATATGAAACACACATTTAAAATGCTTTTTACTAGTATATAAGAGTGAATTGACTTTTAAGATTAAGATATACTGTGTATCCAGACATTTTCAGTGAGAGAAGGTAGAAGTATCAGATTGAAAGTTTAATATGAGACACAAAATGTTGTTCAAATCAGCATATTTTTGTTTTTCAGAACATGTCTTTACCATGCACACCATGCATTTCCCCGTTTCCCCATTAGTTTAGTTTTGATGTTGTTAAAATGATGCCATTTCACAGTGTGGGTGCATATTTTACACTGTAAATAACTACTTCAACATATCAAAAGTCAAATTTGTGTCATGCCATAAATAATTTTAAGATGACTGAGAAAGAACCTCACATAAGTAAACAAGTATGACAGAAAATTGCGCTGATAGACACTATATAAAAGATGGATATAACCACTATAATGCCACCCACTGGTTTGACTACTACCATTTTGAAGCGTCAGTTTTGGCATTTTGACTCTAACCATCTTGGTTTTTAAAAAATGGATATGACCATATTTAGATGATAGGGTAGCACTGGGGAATTATCAGCTAAGGCTAGCGCTGGCTAACTAGCTTAGCTAGCAAAGTGCATTCCTAATTCAGCTCTAAACAAAATCTTCTTTCTAGAGAAACTGATCAACTGACTCCTCAGGCCTCAATCAGCAGCCCCCTGGCAACCTCTGGTCGCTAGGGAAAAGTGTGTATTCCATGACCAGTTGGCAAGAGGTTGCTGCAGGTTGCTGGCTGTCACTTGGTGAAATCGTTCACAAAGAGGGTGCAGCACCAAAAACCTCCTTGTGATTGCTTTGGTTGCTGGCAGATTGCCATGGTCAACCATAGTTTGCATTGAAGACGCTGACTTGTCTGCAAACGTTCACTAAGTAACCACCAAGCAGTAGTGGAACTTGAAAAAGTGCAACGCAAATCAGAAACAGGGAACGTTTGCCTTCAAAGTAAAAGCTGGCCTTACCACTAAACCCAACACGTTTCTAAAGGTGCAACTTTTACTCTGAAGGCAAATGGTCTCCTTTTCTGGTTTGTGTCACA
Organism: Paratilapia polleni; assembly: GCA_015106735.1. Lineage (NCBI taxonomy): Eukaryota > Metazoa > Chordata > Actinopteri > Cichliformes > Cichlidae > Paratilapia > Paratilapia polleni. The sequence continues at coordinate 8,599 of VUQI01024960.1, read as the reverse complement.
CTCTTCACAGTTTCACTACCGCTTAGCAACTAGTTGGCAAGTGTTTGCAAACAAGTCTTCCTTACAAACTACAGGCGACCACAACAATCTGCTATCTGTCACTGACCGGTTTCTAGACCTGCGTGACTGGGGCTTCAGCAATCAGTTTCACAGTGTTTGTTTGGTTGGTTGGTCGGATGGTAGATTGGTTGGTCTAGTGCAGAGCGAAATGTCCATTCCAGGTGCATAATTTCCTGTTCAGTCTACAAACAAACATTTTAAAGGGTTCGCCTAAAAATCCTGTTGTTTGTAAAGCTGCAGGAAGTCTGCATTCTACAACAGTGGTGCAGAGTGCACCGTTAGCATGACTTTTAGAGCCACAATAGACACATTAATGAGAAATAAATATCTTTAAGTCAACACTTGTTAACCTCTGTTTCACCATTTTTCCTAGATGTAGCTTCAAGGATCAAGGCTGACAATTTTTAGTTGACTGAAGTTGGCAAGTTGACTGAAACAAAATATTGAGTCTTCAAGTTAAACTTGAAGACTCCACCACCGTGCTGACAGGTAAACATTTTCTGTTTTCCCCAAAGTAGCACTAAAGTAGCAAAATATCTAGGCTGTTCACAGCTCTTCACTCAATCTAGAAGATATTTAAATTAAATCCTCAAACACTCCATGTTTAATATAGCTGCACAATTCCACTAAATTTATTAATTGTCTTGAGCATCATTTTTCAACACATATAATCAAAATTCAGACTTATATGCAAATGAAAATCGTGTGGATCAGTGCGATGTTTGGCTGCACCCCTCTAGTTTAATTGACCCACCACAAAGCTGCTGTCAGTAACTCCCCTGTCCTGATGTACAGTAACAAATAATCATCAGTTAAACAATTAATGTCTCATAACTCAGTGTGAGTTTAATGTTCATTTTGCACCACTCCCTTTTCATTCCACCTTTTACAGCACCCTCCAGAAATGACACAAACGTCTGCAGGGAGACATGAAGAAAGAGGCAAACAGAAAACAGCACAGTCATCCAGTTCTCCAGAACACAGGCTTAATCAGAAACAGAGAGAAAGCAACTTTGAAATGTCCCCTCTTACATTCGTCTGCCCTGACATGTTTAGCGACACTGATGATACTTAATGCAAAAAACATGTTAGAAAGATCCATGGTGTTTTAAAGAGAGAATAACAACTTTTATCGTTTACAGAAAAAATCCTAATTAATGTTGACCAAGGCAGAGTTTTTTATCATAATATCATCCCATCGTACAGGAAATAAGACACCAAATACCTCAGATACAGGCTTTCAGGGGTATTACTGTCCCATTGAGCCTTTTGACAACCAAAGCAGCCCTATTTCCACTTCTCGTAGATCACATTCCTGCAGCGACACAAAGAGGGTGCAGTGATGCTTTGATTAGCCACACAGGACAACACAGGGGTCAGCACACCAGAACAAGCCTCCCCAGTTTCACCTCCCTGCCTCCAGCCTCTCCTCTATACAGCCCTCTTATTAATACCCCTTCCGGGCTTCCTCTAAATCCCATCACTCTGTTTGTCCAGATCTTGCTCAACGGCTTTTCCGGATCCTGAGAAAAGAAGGAATTGAGAAAGGGAGAGAGAGGAGGCCTGGAATCACTCTCCCAGAGCGTGGATCCAGGATTAGAGGAAAAAGAGCAAATACCGTGGAACATACCAAGGGGAGGTTGCAGTAAGGGTTAAGACTCCAAACAATAGAAATGAATTAGAACTCCCTCAGTGGAGCATTGCTCTACTGATTAAGGATTGGAGGATTATTGGATAAGCACATGAAATACTGTTTTTGTATATGGTGGGGCCTCCTTCAAAAAGGCTACTCTTTAAACCTGAAAGCATGGATGTAAGCTTCACACTGCAAAAAAAATGTTTTAACACCTTAGAACACAAACTGCACCCAGTGCTATAGCATTTTCTTCAGCTGAAACAAACAGAACTCAGTCACAGGTCAAAGCTTGCTACACATTATTTTAGTTTGAAAAAAGCAACAGAAAGCACTTAATGCAGCAAAAATTATTAAATTTATTACTGAGTCAAATAATAGAAAATCGAGCTCTCGGTTATGAAGATTTGCTGCTATTATACATTTATTAGCCAGTCTCTTTAAACTGAATATTATTATCCAGTTGATATCTTGATTACATCCTCTTTCATTACAGAGGACAAGTAGTTTGAAGGTGTCTTCAATTCTAAGAGCTGGTGCTAAAAATCTCTTAGTAGTTTCCAGTACTTTCTGGACTGATAACTGACCAAAACTTCTGACTTTTTTTATGTCTCTGATTCACACCAAGCAAAAGATATCCTGCAAATGTCCTGCACTTCAAATTCTTGGGATCATTATATCCTACATAATTTAAGTGTCTTTAGCAGGTCCAGTCCTCCAGGGTTTAAAAATGAGGCCAATGTGGAATTTCCTAAAAAGCGGCAGTTCCTCGAATGGCCACTTGAGGTTGGCCCTAAAACAAGTCAATCCCATAAGCTCCCATGGTAAAAAGGCAGAATTTACAGCAAAAATAAATAGGTTTATAGCACAAAAATATTTTGGTATCTATAAAGGTTTCTCACGTGACATCATGCACACATTGCTCAAGAGCTGTCCACCATATTCAACATGATGCAACCACTGGTCGTCAGGGAAAAATGCGTACTCCCCAGTTGGCGAGTGGATGCCAGAGGTTGCTGGCAGTCGCTAGGTGAAATTGGTCACCAAGACGGTGCTTCCACAAAAACCTCGTTGTGACCTCCTTGCAGATTGCCAAGGTCGCCGGTAGTTTGCATGGAAGACACCGACTTGTTTGCAAAGACTTGCTAACTAGTCTCCAAGGGGTAGTGAAACGGAAAAGTCCAACACAAACCGGAAACAGAGAGCGGTTGCCTTCAAAGTAAAAGTTGTGCCTCAGCGCTGCAGCCAACACATTTTACAAAGCGCAGCTTTTGCTTTTTTCGGGAGTATAGCACCAATCTGTCCTTCTCCACAACTCAGGTGTTATTTAGACTGATGAATGGAAATACACTATAGGAACAAAAGTACTGAGTCACACCTCTTAATCTTTGAATTCAGTCTAATTGCCACAGGTGTATAAAATCAAGCACCTCGCCATGCAGTCTGCCTTTACAAACATTTGTGAAAGCATGGCTGTTCTAAAGAGCTCACTGAATTCGTGTGGAAGTGTTTATGAACCACAGCAACTCAGCCACAAAGTGGCAGACCACGTAAAGTTACAGAATGGTGTCCCTGAGTGGTGACGCACATGGTGCATAAAAGTGACCAACGCTCTGCTGACTCAGTAATTGCAGAGTTCCAAACCTCCTCTGGCATTAACATCAGCACAAAAACTGTCCACCAGGAGCTTCATGGCAAGGGCATCCATGGTCGAGCAGCTCGTGTAGGTGGAACGTGTAGGTGGCCCAATAATTTTGTCCATATAGTGTAACTTGTGGTTAGATTTATGTCATGTAAGCTTTTCAAATATTACCACCTCGTTACTAATGTCTTAGAATTGTAACTACAGTAACTAATTGATGAACTTCTTATCCTTCACCTCCCAAATGTCAGAATAACTGACCTATTTAGTTCAAAAATGCATGGAACTGTCTACACTTTGGCACACTTTTCTTCTGGCAGCATATAAAGGAAGGGGTTCTCCACAATGTAAGGGTAAAATATCACCAATGTGGAGCTTTGCTGTTTTTACTGATGAAAATACTGTCGGTACTCATTGCAAATCCCCAAAACTTGTATTTGTTAAGCTTTTCCTTTTAAGTTTTTCATCTTGTGAGGTGTGATTTAAATATTTTGGCTTGAATTTGATAAAATAATAGACCATTTTCTCATACCAGGGTGTTAAATATTTCCATTCTGTCAGTCTCTAAATTATTCTCAAGTTGTCTTTTGGTGTCAGTGCATCTGTTCCAGTAATGTGCACTTTTTTAAGTCCACATTTGGATGCTGGAAGGGTGGTGGTGAAGACCAGCTAGAAGACCACGGTTTGGTTTCTCCGTTAAAGCTTTGTGTTTTGAACTTTGTTTTACTTGGTTTTCATATGCTTTTTACATTTTGCTTTCACTCAGTGGTTATGTTTTGGCACCAAAAACTACTTGGTTAGCATTACAAAAAGTTTTTGCACTTAGATTAAAGCTAAGGGGTGGTTTACAAGTGTCCACATATGGTGAATCATGAATAAAAGACCTGTCTAACACTAAAGGACATAATGTGAATGCTCTCACAGATGTTCATTCTTGAACTGTCATTTTGTGACACAAAATGGCAGTAACTGGGGATGAAACTGGGCTGGACAGGCATGTGCTGCAGGTCTATGAAGTGTCCAGCGCAGTGTTGGCTTGTGTGCTGGAACAGTATTTTGCCCTCCGGGGTTTAGCACCGGTCATGTGACTAAAAACTATGAATATATAGTCTGTACAGACTGATCTCTCTACAACTTAGTAACTTTTAAAGGGAAATTAAACAGTTTAAACCACAGAAAAGCCTGTTCTGGCTGCAGAAGAAGCTGTGTGAAATCTGATAAATGTCCTCATTTCAAGTCTCTTGAGAAGGAATTGGTTTGTTCTAAAGATTACTAGTTTGAAAATTTAAAAAAGCCCTCTTTACAGACCTCTGTAGCCTATTTTTCATTTCTAAATGAAGCTTTAGCAACCGGAGACTACATTAGGTGTTAATGCCTCCAAATTTCCAAACCCACTGTTTCCCCTTGGAGGTATTGTATTCACAGGACTTGACATTTTTAAAACTGTCTGTTGTCAGTCCAACAGTGTTATAGAAGTGCCACGTTACTCTTTAAAGGTGTATTGGCCTCTCACTACAATGTGGCTAACACATCGATGCTATCTGTTCTTTCTTCTAAAGATTTGCAGAGTAACGGTGGACCTTTAACAGGATCTTATTCTCTGCCCTCTAAATTAATTTAAATAGGAAATGTGATACATTTCTCCTGAGATAATTGAATCAGTAAGTTTTTGTTCATTTTATTCTTTTAACACACAATTTTAGGTTAAAACCAATTAAAAGTCATTAATTGTGGAGCTTATAATCACTAGTTGTAAGATGAGACTGTCATTGAATATTTAAATTGCTTTGGTGCTTTTGCACAGATACAATAAGAGTTTAAAAGCAAATATAACACAGGTGGTTCAGCTTCAAACTTTCAGACTGGGTGAATGATGAGGAGCTGGAGTGCAGCCTCAGGGTCAAAAGATCAGAGAGACAAAAGAACCTCGAGTTGAAAAGGGAGTCGGAAACTCAAGGCCAAAGCCTCTCCCCATCAAGCACACACACACACACACACACACACACACACATATACACAGGCATGCACACACACATAACAGGTGTTGTAGAGGAAAAAGACACTGAAGCTCTGTTGCCGTTTCTCCCTCCAGGCAGACAGGATATGATGAGAAGGTGTATAATTTGAGAGCTGCGGTCAAGAAAAATGTGCAGCATCCATCATGAATGATAACAAGGAGGATGCTGGGAACTAATGAAAGGAGAAAAACTCAACTAACCCTAATTAATCCCAAATACCACAAGATTTTTTTGTGTGTGTTATTTTTAATTTTTAATTAATTTGCCCCTTCCTGTTCAGTGTCAAGGCACTTTTAAACACTGACAAGAATGACTTCTTTTGGCACCAAATGGAGTGAAACCCTTTAGTTTTTGACCACTTTTGTTCACTTCTTTATTAGACTCATTCTGGCTTTTTGATTATAAATCCCAAATAGCTGCCTTGAAGAAGAAATCTGATGCAGAAATATAATCAGAAGTTATTTTTGAACTTGTGCAAAAAAGGAGCAAAACCAAAAATTTTCTCAAATTGTGGACATAACTTGTTCCAATGTGGAGGGGTTTTTTTTGTGACCTTACCACCTCATAAGTTATTTTAAAGTCTTTCTTAAACAGACTTACTCTGTCACTTTTCCAGTACACTGTTTTTGAATGGGATATTCATTTTATTTATAAAATAAAAGGAGAAAATGATATATTCCAGCCCAAAATTAAAGAAAATGTCCTCTTAAGAAAGATATGAGAAGGTGAAAGACACTCAAGCAAGTCGATATTTTTTTTTTTTTTTTTTTTTTTTTTTAAGTCCCTAAA
>VUQI01024951.1:11367-22372 GCA_015106735.1 Paratilapia polleni | reverse complement strand
AGAGCACTTCGCTCTCAGACTGCAGGCTTACTTGTGGTTCCTAGGGTATTTAAAAGTAGAATGGGAGGAAAAGCCTTCAGCTTTCAGGCCCCTCTCCTGTGGAACCAGCTCCCAGTTTGGATTCGGGAGACAGACACCCTCTCTACTTTTAAGATTAGGCTTAAAACTTTCCTTTTTGATAGAGTTTATAGTTAGGGCTGGATCAGGTGACCCTGAACCATCCCTTAGTTAAGCTGCAATAGGCCTAGGCTGCTGGGGGCTTCCCATGACGCACTGAGCACTTCCTCTTCCTCACTTCCTTTCACTCTCGACATGTGTTTATACACCACTTGCATTTAATCATTAGTTATTATTAAACCCTGTCTCTCTCCCATAGTGTGTCTTTTGTCCTGTTAAATTAAATTAAAAGGGAGTTTTTCCTTTATTTATTTATTTATTTATTATTTAAAAAAATTTAAAAAATGAATTTAAAAAAGGGAGTTTTTCCTTCCCACTGTTGCCAAGTGCTTGCTCATAGGGGGTCGTCTGACTGTTGGGGTTTTCTGTCTAATTTGTAGGGTCTTTACCCTAAAATACAAAGTGCCTTGAGGGAACTGTTGTTGTATATAAATGAAATTGAATTGAATTGAATTGAATTGAATTGAATTAATGTTTCATGTCTTACATCTGACTCTGTGTTGATGTAATAATTATATTTTTAAAGGTTAACAGCTCTGCAGGAACCAGAAGTCACTTTTTAAAAATTCTTATTTAAATTATCTGTAAAACAAAAAAAAATCATTCCTCAGTAAGTCTTTCATGCTCTCTCTCTTTCACACACACACACACACACACACACACACAATCACATATATTTGTGCACAATCTGTATCTCTTCCCCTCTCAGGTACATTTCTCATTGTATGTCTGTTAAGACAGCCGTGTGCCATCTTTCTGAAAGACCACGTCTGTCTGTCTGAGTGTCTCTCGTATGACTTTGAGATCAGCATTATTGAGTTTAGTTTTTATTGAGTCAGCTAGAGATGGAGACAGGGGGAGGAGATGGTTGGAGAGCAAGGATGGAGAAGGTATGATAAGCAGGTATCTTTATGTTTGGTTGCCAGGCACACATAAATACCCCCTAACCATGATGGGAAAGGTGAAGGTGTGTGTGTGTTTGGGAAAAACATGAAGTGAAATTCACAGTTTTGCTTACAGTTTTTCACTTGAAGTTTCCCATAGATAAAAAATGAAATCAGTCCCCCAACCTGCAAATTCCCTTCAGGAGAAATAATTTGTCATCCAGTAGGGTGCCTCTTTTTGCTAACACTTAGAAAGAGACAACTTGCTGTTGAAAATACAACTTTACAATGAGAAGTCATTGAAATCTATCTCTGTCTTTCAAAAAAAAAAAAGAAAAGAAAGAAGAAAGACAGAAAAGTGTGACATTAGACGGAGTTCCCCCGCCTTCATATTCTTGTCAGATAGTCCGGTCTGTAGCATTATATGACTCCTTATACCCCACCCCGAAACCCCCTCCTTTGTCTCCACCTAACCACGTTTCTTAGCAACACCCATGCTGTGTCGCCACAGAGACACAGGTGATGATGTCACTGGAGATCAGAGAAAACACATCCAACAAACACACGGACACACATCTACTCAGACAGGCACATACGCACACACATACACCCTCGCGCACATATAACACTTAAAGAGATATAGTTGAGGCTTTTTTTTTTTATTATTAGAACTTTTGTACCACAAACTTTTTCCAGAGTGTGAAATCAGATCTTAACCTAGCTTTGTGTTAAAAGGCGAGAACTACTCTGTGTGATCAGCGAACACACCCTCACACAAGTCTGGGGACCAGGTGTTCCTGGGTGGGTGAGGAGCCTAGACACGGTGTGAAGAGACATGTTAGGACAGGAATAAAAACAAAACAAAGACAAAGTGCAGAGACAAATGATGTAGCCAAAGAATTCACCGAGGGAAGAAAGAGCTATGCCCTTAAGCTGATGCTTTAGTCCACTGTTATTTACTGTACAGTAGCAGAATAATAGAATAAATTTATGGAGCAGCAGAATTCTGACTAATATTTAAGAAGAGTGCTCTAATGAAGAACTACTGTACTGTCCAAAGAATGCAGCTATGGGTCTGTTTTAAGTATGACGTTAGACAGATCCTTCATCCAGTCAGCTGTTTGTTTCTTTGTTTCTTTCTATTAGGGTCCATTAGAATCCCATAGATATTCTTCCTGGGGTCATCTGTAGATTTGTACATCCATGTACAATCTACATTTACAAAGACTTAAACAAGCACACTCTTCTAAACAGATATCATTGAAGTTCATAGAAGATAAAATAAAAAAACAATCAGCTTGTAACAGGACAATTAAAACAAATACAATAACGATCAAAATTCATATTAAACCCACAGTTTTCCATATAGTAATTATTCTGCTAAAAATGATTTCTTTTATAATATGATTTCCATTACAGCTTTCAGGAAAACTGAAAACAAGGTACTCACAGGCAGTCACTTTAAAAACTACTTGACAGTTTGAACACAATGTGTGTCTTCTATGTGAATATGAAATGTATATTTATAACCTTGATACTAGAAGTAAAGTATAAATATGCAGGACAGAAGTTAAAAGTTCTGCTTTGAAAAAAAAAAGCCAAATTATATTTCTAGAGTACACACATATCTTTGTTAGTTTGTTATTCCTGGTGAAACAATAGGTATGGCTGACTGGCTTCCTTCCCTGATTAAATTCAAGTAGCCTGCAGAAAGAAGAAAAAAAAAGACCAGTATCGCTTTAAGACCACAAGGTTAAACAGAGAGTTGTGTCAGTATCAGTTCTGACTTGTATTGTTGAGGAGTGATCTCCAACTGGCTTTTGAACCTTTGAAGGTTAAAGTTCACTTTTTCTCTGCTTTGATTGTGTTATTGTGCACATTTGGCCACAAAAACAGTAGCACGTAGTGTCATAACTTCTTATTAAGTTGCAGAAATTGTTCAGTGTATCATGTTTTTCACTGCTCTTATACATGAAGTCTGGAGTGACCATATATTCGATCTGTCTCACTCACTCTTTTTCTCCCTATTTTTTTCAGGTCCAGACCACCAACAGGTCTGATTGGTATGAATGTCCTGAAGGGGCTGAGCTGATGAGTCTACTGCGCGACATGACTGCGTCCAACAGGTGCATGTTTCTGCTGTTGCATGTTTGAGTGTGTCATATAGAGGACCAGCTCATTATCCATCCCTATAATTTGATATAACACATAGTTCACATACACATCAACTGCTGCCAGAATCAGGTCACAGAGGCAGCAGTATAAACACAGCAGCCCACACATCCAGATTCCTCCAGCTCTTCCTGGGGGGATCCCGAGATGATCCCAGGGATTAAACTGGAAGAAAAAGTTTGGATACCCTTTGGAATTACCATGATGTTTGCACTGATCTGATCTGATCTGATCATCATCCAAATTATATTTATAGACAATCGCAAACTGAACTAATAACATTATACTTATTAAGCTACTTGGAGTCAAGTGCACTAATTAAGGAGAGTTTGGAAGTGTGGGTTGTTAAGGTGCCCCTCCCTATAAAAAAAAAGGGGGTCTACAAAGTCTGGTTACTGACAAAGTTTGCTCCACTAATGAATGATTGGTCGGTATGAACTGTAACTCAATAACAAGAGCTTTTATACGACCTAATAAGAAGTATTACAGAAATACATGAAGCTTGAAAGGCTAAATAAACATTTCTGAAGATCTGTATGTTCATCCTGCGACAGTAAGACAAACTACAAATGGGGGAAATTCAAGTGTGTTGCTGCTTGTTAAGGTGTCCATTTAACAAAGATTTTAGAAAAAAAACAACTACTATGGCATGCATTAAATTTCCAAAAGACCTCACTGATGTTCCACAACACTTCTGGGACAGTATGGACAGATAAGACAAAAGTTAAATTCTTTTGGCAGAAATGTACAATGCTGTTTGGAAGGGACCAACAGCTAAAGCTCACCCCAGCTGTGAAGCACGGTGGAGGAAGCATAATGGTTTGCTACACTGGTTCCTGGACACCTTGCAGTGAAATCAGCAGAGAAACAACGAATTCAGAATTGTATAAAACAATTTTATTGTGTCAAAACCCTTTATACACAGAAGGTCAGTGGCCTTAAGCTTAGGAGAGGTTGGGTCATGTAACATGAGAATGACCCAAAGCACAATCATAAATCAACAGAATTGATTAAAAAAGAAGGAAATACAGGCTTTGGAATGGGAAAGTCAGGGTCCTGACCTGATGATGTGGCATGACCTGAAGAGGGCTGTTCAGTAAATACATCCCATAAATATTAATAAACTGAAACAGTTTTGTAGGAGGAATGGTCCAAAATTCCTCCTCATCTTTGTGTAATTCTCATAAACAACTACAGGAGACATCTGAGGCTGGTGCTACTAAAGGAGGTTTAACAAGTTATTAAATTTGATAATTCACTTACCAGCCTACACCGTGAGTGATTATTTAAGGTTTTCTCTAAGCACTTGAAAAGTGTGTGGCTGTCATTAGTTATATATTTGTCTATAATTGTGACTTACATAATAATCAGATCATATGAGTAATAAAATGTGGTCTGATCATTTTATTCCAGGAAACTGGTAATTGTATAAAATCCACCCTCGTCTACGCTATTTTCAGCCTTGTGGTCTTTGGGCCGACATGGCAGCAATCTCTCATTGCGTCTTTAGTAGGGAAGGCCCGACCACCAGCCACTGGCCTGCCAGTTCCTCTCCCTTCACTGTCTCCAGGAAGGTGCCCCAGTCTCCCTCCTCCCTGACAAGCTTCCAAGAACATATCTGCCAGAATCATTAGGGCACACAACCAACCCATCCCCTATATGTTAGCAACTCAGGGAAGAGTTTGCATCAACAGACGAAATAATCATGTTTTCACAGTACTGAGTTTTGGAATTTTAGAGTCAGTTGTTAAGCTTTTTTAGTCTGAGTGTATACAATATGTCTGTCCATGTAAGGCATGCAAGGCAGTACTGAAACCAAATCTCCATGGACACCACTAACGAATCATTCTGGATTTGGATATTGCCCATTCCCTTATCTTATTATTTCCATGCATGTCTGTACATCATACATGTCAAAACTGATCTTTGTCCAGCTAATTGAAAGGATGTGTGCCTCTCACAGAGCAGAGTAGCTTAATGGCTCACAAAAAGCTCAGAGATAAAATATGTGCATGATTAAAAAGTAAACTTCTTTGTTTTGAGATCTTGACATCTTATCAGGGGCAGGAAACATAATCTGCACTGTTCTCTTTCAAAGAAGCTCGAGTTGTGAAACTCAAAGACTAAACAACAACCATCTTCTATCTATAAGTAATGCACATGAAGTATTGTTGTTATACCTCTTATCCCATACTTCTTTCTGTGGGTGAGTATAAATACAGAATAATAGACACTCGTCATTTTCACCTGCCTGTATTTCTTCAGCAGTCTCCATTTCTGCATATGTAGTAGTTCTCAGTTTTCCCTGAATTCAAACTGGTGTTCACTCAGTCATTTGTATTCATCAATAAAGAAACAGATTGTTGTTGAAATGTGGAAAATTAAGGAAAAAGGGAGACTGGCATTTAGTTGCATATACAATGCCTAACTCTGTTTTTAAATATTATATTTATCTTCTCTTTGAGAAAAATGATAGCATATATGTCAGTTAATGACTTCTTATGTGAATGTATGTCTTAATGTACACACCTGCATCTCTGCATCTGGCTTTCTTTTGAGTATGTCAGCCAGTTGTGTTTCCCCTCATAAGGCCAAGGGGTTTTTTTCACCGTAGTGACCGTGCTTCCTTTGATCTTCTGATGTATGAGACTAGCAACCTTTCACACACAACCACACACACTCAGTCACATGATGAATACACACAAATAGATGCTTTTATTCTCATTTATATACAAACTCTCTGCAATCACACATACACCCTGTCAGATCAATAATGAAGGTGTATTGTTGCCCTGCTATAGAGGCCTCTCCTATTCTGTGCCCCCCGCCCCTCTCTTTTCTCCTTGGTCACCCTTTTCTTCCCCCTTTGTCGCCCTCTCCTCCTCCTCCTCCTCTCTTTCCCTCACAATTTTCTTTCCTTTTTCCTGGTTTTCTTTCTTTCGTTCCCTCTTGTGCTCTCCCTCTCCCACTTCTCCTCTTCTCTCGCCTCATCTCCTCACTCTCCTCTCCCTCTTTGGCAGATGAAAGCACAGATCAGCTCCAGCCTTTGAAGTGGCGGAGACTGGCACCCTCCCACTGGTTTAGCAGAAGGAGGAGGGAAGCAGAGGTTTTAGGAGAAAGGGCAGGAGATGAGAGGAGTTACAAGGAGAGAGAAGAGGAGCGGAAGGGATGGGACGAGGGGGTTGAAGAGAGGTTTTAATTGAGAGGATGAGAGGAGCTGGCGCCGAGGTAGGAGACGGAAGAAGGATGGAAAAGAGAGAGGAGGTCTGGGCTAAGATCCTAACCCAAATGATGTCATTCACACTTTACCATGGCAACCTGAGGAATGCCTTTTCAAAACCTCAAGCCTGACCAAGGGTGAAGGGAGGGGAGGAGCATCACTCATACTCCCCGTTCCTGAAGAAAAAGCACCGAGGCCCACAACCTAAACCTAGTTAATGCTGCCTTCAGTCAGTCAAAGCCTCAGTAATATCTGCTCAGACAACAAAAGCAGATCAGAAAACTACACAACCCTTCTGCAAACACTCTCTGAGATTTATAATTCAGAATTTTATCAAAATACAAACATTAATACAGTTAAACCAGCTGCAGTGCAAATCTGCTGTACCATTAAAAGAATACTAAGTTGTCTGATCTTGCCTAAGGTCTCTAAAAATAGTGATGGGATGAACATAAAAATTTCACTGTTTCATATTTTCTTCCTCTTCTTTCTGGGTTGAATTAGGCAGGTAAGGAAAAAATAGTTCACCCATAAAAAACAAAAGTCTTACCAAATTTACATTTGGCTAACCTCCCCTTCAAGGTCGTCTCCCTGTGCACTTCTGCACTGTTTGCAGCACTCTGGTTATTTTTAGATCACTTCATGGAAGTCCCATTCTGAACACTTGCACGTACCCATCTGATATCGCCGTGGACCTCAGACTCGTGCGGAGAGAACACATTAATCTCGATCACATTAGCTGAACCTCTGGCTAAGACCCAGAGATCAAACAACAGTTTTCAGGAGAACAGTCTGCAGTGTCCAAGCTCGAAGGCGTGTCGTTTTGTTTTTTTTATAATTTTTAACATTCATTGGGTTGTACACTGTGAATTTGTACCCCAGGATCAGATTATCAGCACTGACTTTCAATAGAACATCCTGAAGTGTCTGAGGGAGGACTTTTGCAAACCATGCATTTTTAAGTTTTTTTGGCCTTAGGAACACCATTGTCGCCAACCACTCGCTCTACTTATGAGATTTGGCTCCCTGTAGCTTTGTCTTTTTCCCCAAACAGAAATTCAAGTTGAGTTGTAGCCATCTTTGCAGCTGAGGAGATCCAGCAATCATTGCAGACCCAAAACTGTCAGTGGTCAGAATGAGACTGCCAGGAAGTGATCCAAACATAACAGGAGCACTGAAAGCAGCCCAGAGGGACACAAGAGGTCAACTGTGAAGGGGAGAGCAGCCAGACTTTAATCCAGTGTAGATTTTTTATTTTTATTGACAGAACTTTTTGATTGCATCTCATGCTTCCTTTTTTTTTTTTTTTTAAGATTTGGAAGTAGTTTAGGATTAAATCAAGGAAGGGGTAACTCACTCGCCTGACTGACCAAAGCTAAAATATATCTTCCAGCAGATCTTAAACTCAGTAATTGAAATCATTTAGGTTGTTTGTTTAATCTGAATAAAATAACCACAACAATAATCTCTGGGCTGAGTTGTTATGGGCCTGACTACAGGTAGAGTAACTGCAGAAGAAAACACAGTCTGATTGTCTTCTTGTCCAAAGAGTTCTTCTTCTTTCATTCTTAAATAGTGGAAAGCACATAAATTCAACACAGCAAACATCCCATGTGTTGGTGTAAGCAGAGTGTGAGGCTAATGTGATGCTGTAACAGCCATCGACTGTAATCTAAAACCAATTATTTTATTTTCTGCTGTCCTCTGTGCAGCTGCGAGTGTCAATTTGAGACTGTGAAAGTGCAGGGATTTAATGAGTAACCAAATTCTAAAGTTTGTCCTAAAACTTTTATGGATCCAATTTATGTTTTCCAAATCCACAAACTTTCAAGGGTTTCCTAAGCCTCTGGGAACTGTGTTAATTAGGTTAATTATGTAGGTTTTAATTAACTAAGAGGGGTGGATGGGCTTCTGCTGGCCTGGCTGTCAGGTTACCCCCAAAGACACCTGGGAGGAAAAGGAGAGGGGAGGAGGGAGATAAGAGAGGGAGAGAGGGGAGCAGATTACACACAGCCTAAAGGGGTCTGGGCAGATTGGATGTTTTCATCAAGCCACATTATCATATATATGTATAGATGTATGTTTGTACAGAATTATGAAAATCATGTTTTATGCATTTGTATGTTTTTTAATCCCGTTTCTAAGTGTTACCATACTACTGAGTATGTAAAATATCTGTTTAATAAGCACGACTGTGGGCTGCATATAAAAACAGAATGGAGCTTTTATAATGTTTACAGAGAAGAAATAAATATAGCCAGAAATAAATATAGCCATTATTCATTCAGTACCATGCTACACGAATGCACCCGTTCCAGGCTTGGCATGCTTAGAAAGTACCTTGATCCATTTTATAGTGATTTTCAAGTTCAGTTTCCTTACCCTTAAGCAGTTTGCACTCATCACCCCTAAATGCTCCCCAGCATCCATCTCAGTTATTAGGCAAAAATGTGTAGTTGACTAATAGATCTACCTTATAAGAAATTTTGAGCACAGCGTGTACATTACATAGCATTATTATTCACAGCTTTTATCACTGAGTAAATAACAGTGATTTTTTTTCTTTTTTTTTTCCATCGCAGGTATCACGTCGATGTGGTTGTCCTGGCTGCTGAAATTCTTCGAGAGATCTCTGCATCCTAAAAGCCTTCAATCTTCATACAACCAAAGACAGCTCAAGATTTGAAGCGTTTTAATTGAAATAAGGTTTGGTTTATTGAATGAACACTTCAGCAACTGTTAAGGGCCCGTAAAAGCTTTGAGACGTTAGTGAATCTGAGCGTGTGCTATCAGAGCTTTCACTCATCCCTCTACATGACTGTCATCATTTGCAAATTGGATCAATGACAGTAATAAATATTGCTGTGTCACTAAAATAACTTGACAGGGCAATCAAAACATCCATCCAGTGTTCATCAGACTTCACAGGATTACAGCATGAGCGTTAATTCACACTGTCATGGGTATCACAACACTGGCCTGAGTGTGTCTAGACACTTCCTGTCATCAGTAATGACAGAATTAGTTCATTAGATCACGACATGAGTCACAGACTTCTACTTGTCTGGTAAACGCAGCTATGAGCAGTCGTTTTCTTATTACAACCTTTTTTCGGTATTATAGTACTAAAAAGGAAGTTCTGTGTGTTGATAGCAGAGACTAGTGCCATGAAAAAACTTTAATACCAAGCTGATGCAGTTGTACAGAGGTCACCCATCTCTTTTATGTAAGTTAGGTCATAAAAGGTCTATTTAAGTCATTTTGCTGTTCTGATATATGCCTGATCTCTGCCTACATTCCCAATTGTTTTGACTGTTGAAACTGGATACTGTCACTTAGAATAATTAAATATAGTATTACAGAGTGGTGTTTGCAATTGAAATACTGTAAGAAGCTGGATGAAGTCAGGTTTAATAGAGAGGTGAGGCAGAGGTAATGTTAGAAAGATTATGCTTAGTCATGGGAAATGCCCTCCAACTACCTCAGCTGTTCTCCAGGCAACATCCTGGACATCCACACATGGGCACCACATTTGGATTTTTTTTTTTTTTATGTAAATTTAACTCATCGCCTTAAAGCTGCACCAACCTGCCACAGTAAATCAAGTTTAACACAATCTCATAGGGAGCACAGCTGGACTGTTGGAACTTGACTGCACATCAGTTTCTCCTCACCTTTGTCAATAGATGTGTAAAACTGATGGTCATTTGTGTATATTTGCAGCAGGCTCTGTGGGCCATGGTACTAGATCTGTGCACTGATGTTCCAATTCTGCCTTGACTGCATCAAATACTCTGGTGCTCTTCAATTATGAGATAATGGGCTCATTTGACTTGGTATAAACAGAGCTATCATGACCCAATATTAGTAGAGATAAAATGTTTCTACTGTATCACATGGTCACTGAAAGAATTTCAAGTGTTGTCTCAGTGTGCCACTTGTTACTCCTTGATTTGAGTTGAAATGAAACTTAAAGGCATCCAAGTGAAATGACAGTCCATTTTATTGTTTCAGAACACAGCAGGCTACAGCAACCAGCTCCTCTCACTACCCCACCCCCTTACAGCAGACCAATAGGAGCCCTCCTCCACCCCTGTCCTTTCACAGACACTCCCACCCAGCTAGGTCAGCTACACCCCCTTTGGAACAGCAGAGACACATTAGTGCCCCCCTTTAAAGCAAGAAAATAGCTTGATATTTGGACCATGATTTCCAATTCATGTTTTTATACAAAAGCTACACAATGTTACACTTGATCATCAGAATACAATTCAACTGATTAACTTTAGTGTTTGGACACCATTTAAAATGTGATCAGATCCTTTACTTGGATGGAGCATTACCACTAAAAAAAAAAAACAAACAAAAAAAAAAAAAAAAAAAAAACAAAAAGAAAAAAACAAAAAAAAGAGAGAAAAAAAAATAAATTAAAAAAAACAAAAACAAACAAAAAACAAACATGATGTGATATATGTGTGTGTGTGTGTGTGTGTTTGTGTGTGTGTGTGTGTGTGTTTGTCACAAAATGCACTTAATAATGAGGGTGAGAAGC
>VUQI01024944.1:9765-20763 GCA_015106735.1 Paratilapia polleni | reverse complement strand
GTGGTCCGTTGTGGTCTCTGTGCTGTTTATTTCTTTCTCTTCACCTGCTCATTGTTAAAATGGATCTAGTTTCACTTAGAGCCATGAGGGACCCATTTGAGAGACGCACACATACACGCACAATAAACACACAGGACTATTCAGCTGCAGCATTGAAACTCTCACTGCACTGCAACATGATCATAAACCAAAGGAGTGTTACTGAGAATGAGTGAGCCGCCCAGCTGTGAACTGCTGTAAGACGGTCCTGGTGTGAGGTGAAAGAGGACAAGACGCTGAGGGCCCTTAAAGCACCTCTAGACCATCCCATCCTGCTGTTAATGGGGTGCTAGAAACTTGCAGCCCCAACAAGTCACGCCTCACTGGTCACCACAACCGCTGAGCTCTAGCTACTCTGACTCGACAGAATTCCTGACCTTCACAGGGTGGGATCGAGTGCTCACTCCCTGCAGCAGGAGAATATTTGCCACCTGGGATCTCCCCGAGGCAGCTGGCCGGCCGGCTGGCTGGATGGAGTCGTTCTTGTTGGTCCAGCAGACAGGGGTATGAGCACGCCTGCACCTCTTCAGCCAATGGACCTTTTATTCTGAGCGACAGGTTCCCCCGCCCCACCTCCTCTCTGAAGGGTTGGAACGGAGGGGCCACGACCTCCGGGCCTGAAATTTAAACTCCTCGTAAAAAGAGTTGGGAATGGAGGAGAAAACACCCATTCAGACACCCATTTCCCCCCCCCTCTGTTTACTTAATGCTGGGTCAGCTGAGATGAGGGAAAACGACATTCCCTTCTATGCATTATGTCCCATATTGTGTCGGTTACCTTTGTCTCTGAATGTGACACACCTACAGGCCTGTCATGTTCCTGTAGCACAGATGAATGTCTCTTCTTGTCCTGTCCTGAACTTGTACCCTCCTGTGGCTGATTCTAGATCTTCAGCTGAAATATAACATGGATGTTTTAAAGGTGACAGATCTGTTAAAAGATGGAAAGACTTTTGATTCAATGTTTGTCTAGATTTAAAAAAAAAAAAAAAAAAAGTAGTCTCAAAAGCAGTCAGCTACATGGACTTTAGGTTGATACAAATGCATTTTTCCACACCTTGATCAAGATTACAGAAATAATGTTGCATTTTTCTTTACATTTCCAGACACATTCATTCTAGTATAATTTTACCCAGATAACAAAAGAACTTCTGTTTTATTATTTTTATTTTTCTGTCCATGATTCCTTGATTAACCAAAGAATAAGATAAAACCTTTTGTAGTAAAGCTCAGAAAAGAGTTCAGTGTGCCCAAGGTGGCATCTAAACTCAGTTCTAATACAGCTTTAGACTCGGTTAATAAATGACTTGGTTGTCATTTGAGTTCTTTGATTATTCAGCTTATCCTTTCAGCTGTACCTCCTGGAGATAGGACTGAGGCCAGAGTGATGTAAAGTTTCACCGCCTCTTACTTCTGCAGGTCCTTTGCTGTTTACTCTGCACACACTCCATCCATCCATCCATGTAATGACAGCCATAATCAGGCCATATGCCGACGCTTTGCTTTAGGATTTGTTTGTATGAACAATGATACAACAAATCTGGAGAACGCCTGCAGGAATGCAGCTTCGAAATGCTCGGCTGAAGTGGTAATTACTGGAGATTTATCCGCTATATTCACTCATTGAGCTAATGTGGAAACGGCGTGTTACGGAGCCCACTGTTTTGCTCTTGGAGCTACAGTGTGACTTTGTCCCAGATTTTGGTTTGTCTTACAGGTTTGGCCTGTGGGCTTTAGACAGTGTATTGGATGAGGGGAGTTCCCACTTGAAAAGTGAAAACAAACTTAGAAGTGGGAAGAGGCCCAACAAAAGAGTCACCTTTGGATGGAGAAAGCAACGACAGGCAACATGGGCAGTGACCTGTGCCTCCAAAAGAAACCAGAGAAACCTTGATGGGAATACAAAAATACCCTTTGACTCTCCATCACTTCACATTACATCTGGAAGAGCGCAGCCACTCTCCCTTCTGTCTCCCCCCAGCATCACCACCCCACTGTCAAACCACCCACCCACCCTGTCTCCCATCCGGTCCTGAACTTGGCTGGAACCAGCAACTCCAGCGATTGAAACCATAAAAACCACTGTGCACATCCCAAAAGGATAGCTCTATCTTTTGGGAGCAAAAGATCATTTTTCAGTGGACAGACAAAAAAAGCAATTAAACACTTGGATATTAAAAATGGTATCCTCATAAATTCAGTTTTATATTCTTATAAAGGAAATGAAGCATTCCATTAAAGCCACAACAGCCTTCATGTTATCGCTTGCCAGATAGGTCTGTAGTAATCCTGTGTGTGTGTGTGTGTGTGTTTTGCTTGCATGGGGTTTAACTGTGGGTGTACAAACAGTGTCATGCTGTAAATCCCTTTAACAATGCTGAACAAGTTCATCGCCATCGCTCACAGTGATGGATGATGTGGACACACTTGTTAGGCACACTTGTATTTGTTGTGCTCTCTGCTCAAACTGCCACCTGCTCACTGTCTTGATTTGCGCAGTGACTAACTTTAGTGAGGAGGAAAACTTGCATTATTTGGCAGCAAGATCACTTTGCTAATGTCAAAATACTCCATGCATGCTTAAGGAGTAAAACAAAGCTCAGTTTTGAGATTTATAAAGCTTATTTTAACATTAACTTTGATTCATCAGTAAGTCACAAATATTCCAGATTTTTATGATCCTGGCAGGTTGGTGTTCCCTCCTGTTGTTATTAAACTCATCTTTATTATCTGATGGTACATTCCTGCATGTCAGGCACCTCAGCTGTGTGCATTGTTGCCTTGTTGGTTGCTACTATTAATAGTACTATGGCAGAGACCAGGGAACCTCCCTGCATTTGTCTCTGGCTCAGCACAGAGTGGGCCTGCAGAGGAAAGCTAAGAAGCTGTTTACCCAGCCTTTGTGCTTGGCGGGCCTCAGTGTTTGCAGGGAGTGTCTCTGCTTGAGAGCCTTTCCATGTGACAGTGGGTGGGTGGGTGGAGTGGGGTAGCAGAGAGGCATGGGACAAACCCTGCAGGGTGGAGAAAGACTTGGAAAGGTGCTTGGTTTGTGATGCTGTGATCGGGGGTCTTCGGGGTGTCACACACTCCCTTTGCCCATCCTTCAAAGGACAAACAGAGGCCGGGGCAGGACAAATGCATTTAACAGGGTGGCAGGCATCTGTGAATGTGTGTGTGTGCGCGCGCAAAATGACGTCCTGTTAGTGCATGTGTGCATGGAAAGACTAGAGAAGACTACAGGGGCATAAAGGGTCAGAGGAGAAACCAACAAGGGATGCAGAAATAGTGCAGAACAGTGACAAACCTCTTCCAGGCTGAGTGTGATGGGGTCCCAAATGTACCCGTGGATCCACTGTCTCCTAATCCACCTGTGCATATGTCTGTCCACGCTCACTGTCTCAGTGTGCGCATTCAAGTGGAATATAATGAAGCACTCGACATTTATCAGTCCCGGGGTGTAAACAATGAAGGACAGATGTCTCTTCCCGGATTATTCCACTGGAACACTTTTCCAGAAACGCTCCATGACCATCCCGTATGACAGTCTTCCCCACTCTCTCCCTCCCTCCCTGCTCCCAGCGCAGGAACAAAAAGACATCTGAGCCATGTAGATGGGGAAGAAAACTCACAGCACTTTGTGCAGCCGCTACCGCGCTCCAGTTTCACAAAGTCTCTGACAGGCGGAGCGGCGCGCTGTTTTTACGCATAGCCTCCAGTCCAGCAGGGTATTGTAGACATTGTTAAGTAGCCGTGTAGTACATTTATGAAGCGGACAAAGCAGCGGTCTCTGATAAATGGATACTGGAGTCCAGAGCAGGAGAGGTTTAACCAAAAAACAAGATACGCGCTTTTTGGAGATGCGAACTGTAGCTGCGTAAAGGCGTGACGCATAGACTTTTTTTTATGTTTAAGTTAGATATTTTGATCGACAGAGGAGCGTTGTTTTCGGTTTGAACTTCAGATTTAAATCAGTTCAAAGCCAGCTGACCCACAGAGGAATAAGAAAAGGCTTTCCCTGAGATTTTGTACTAAACTGACCGCGCAGAGTTTCTTCTCGGACGCTTTGTCGCAAAAGAGAAGCAAACGTGTTTTGAAAACTTAATTAGTCATTAACCATACGAGCTATTTGGAGGCAAGACCGAACAGGTTACTGGAGGTAAGAAGAGGGGAGCCATGCCTGAAAAACTGGCTTCATTTCATTAAACGATGGTTAGCCGTGAGTCAGCAGAGACGTAGTACAAGAAGCAGATTGAGGGCAAACATTTTTTTTTACACTTATGACTGTTTGACTGACTGTTCTAGCTTTCTCTTTCTCCGTGTTGGATTGTTTATGTCACCGCAAACTCCTACCTAATTAGATTTTACATAGGCTGTGGCCTGCCAACACCAGTCAGCTGTAAAGTTTATTTTCCTCGACCTGAATAGCTGTAACCGCCTGCAAAATGTCTTTCTTGACAAGTCATTCGGTCTCGAATTTCGCTTCAGAATATAGGCTAATTTCCTTTAAACAGCTAAAACAAACATTTTGAAATAATTTATCAGAAGATTTGTTTCTAGAAATAAATATCTTGAAACGAGAGAGGAGGTGACAGAAAAGAATAGTTTAAAATGTTCACAAATAGGCAGCTGCTTTGTTAAAACAACAAAATGTAATGAAAAGGTGGGAAACTGTCCCATCCTGCGATTATATTTCACTCCAACGTTAAATCAGACGTAAGATCCATATAAAAACGTAACGAAATAACTGAACTCATTGGTTATTATTGTATATTTACTATCCACTCTCTCTGTTCTTGTTCAGGGTGCTGAGACTCTGCAAGAAGCCTTGACAGGACTCCGGCCAGAGAAAAAGGCGTTTTGACTCCACATAAAGAAGGAGGAGGCGCCTCTCGCCTTGAAGCTGAGACGTTTTTAGATGGATTCTTTATGTGTGCTTCAGCATCAGAGCAGACAGTCTGCTCTGAACATTTGCAAGCCGTAACAGCACGTTATAAAACATGACTCATCGCAGCGTATGGATAGCCAGAAACATGAACTGCACCCAGCGCGGAAGAAGCGGCTTCTCTGTCCTCTCCGGTGCGCACTTGGAGGGGAATGCGCGCAGGACAGCCGGTAAGGCGCCATTCAGAGTCTGTAAAATTGTTCAAGTCGTGATTTAAGGCTTTGTCATAATTACTTAGAGCAATAGTGCTAATATTGTTATGCTTGCTGTGAAAGCAGATCAGGGCTCTTGTCTTTATGTTTGCTGTGACAACACTGAAATGATCGTTTGATGTTCGATTTGCTTTCACCTCAGCCGCTCTTTGCTGAGCTCTGAACCTCCCCGCACGCACCTGCCAGCTGCTTTGTACTCCTCTGACTCTCGGGATCACTGTGACCTGGATCCAGAGTTGGTCTTTATTCACTGTTTATTGGGGGGGGGTTAATGAAATGCAGTCTCGTAGGAAGGTACTGGATGCGTTTTTTCCCTTTGGTGTTTACAAAGTGTGCGTGTGTGTGTGTCTTAAGGAGAAAACAGTGGCACTCAGGAAGTCCTCCAGTGTGACCCTCTTCTGTGGTGGGCTGCAAATCTAAATATCAAAGTGCTGATTATACACACACACACCCGCAGAGAGAGAGAGAAAGATATGCTGCATGTGTTCCCCTCCTTTCCAGAGGCTTTGAGGGGATCATGGCCAGATGAAGTCTTTAAGCTTCAGGTGTTGTGACATTCAGCATATTTCCTGTTGGGTCTCAGATGAAACTCTGTTGATCGCTTTGGCTTTATGGCAGTGATGCTGTTTCAGGATCTTTTTCAGTGGGACTTTGCAGTCTTCTCATTCATCACACTTAGACTTTCAGCATCCGGTACTTTCCGCCCCGAACTGTCAAAATTTGTCTGCTCAAAGATGAAAAAAGTTGATGATGCCTAACTGACTCACACATTCGTAGATGAACTTTCATACTTATTCTCTGACTCAATGACCCTCTGACTCACACAGTCATATACATACAATGTCTCTCTCTCTTTCTCTCTCACACACACAGATGGGCCAGTTTGGAAGGAGGCAGGCCTCTGATGTTCAGAGTTGCTGAGAGAGTCAGCAGTGTTTTCTCTATTTTTCTCATCTCGGCACTTGATGAATCTCTGTGTGTCCAAGAGCTTTGGCATCACCTGAAACATGTTGCACATCCCCAACAGGCGTCTCCCACTAAATGTCTGTAAAATGTGTGAAAACATGTTGTGAAACAGCCTTGTTTTTTCTTTACTCTGGGCTGTTTTAAAATCTCCAGTTTGTTCTCAGGAGGAACATGAGGGTATCTCCTCCGCTTCAGGCATCTCACACTCCCCCGTCACGCTGCCACAGCTTTCACTTCCTCCAGTCAAAGGTCACGGGGTCAGTGGCCCTGCTGAGGGTCAGGTACAGCCAGCCAGTGTATTCTCTTTACCAGCAGCCTGCTGATGTGTGGTCTCGCTTGTTTTAACTGGCATGCGGCTTTACAAGAGTTAGCATGCTGTCTGTTGGTGTTACGGGTTTAACTCTTTCTTAATCTGATGCTGCTTTGTGTTGCTAGCCAGAATTGCAGAGAGCCAGTTAAACACTCGTAATCAAAACTAAAAAATAAGTTAATTTAAACAAAACCATACTCGTTAATAGATTTGGATCCACTGTGGCTGCAAACGGGCTGTGACACTATTTGTCTTCCTCTCCCACTTTATTACTCACTAAGCCTTCATCTGCAGAGCCTGATACCTCAGATATTACGTGGTGTGTTTAATTTAATATCCTGAGAATTGTTGGGGATAAAACACTCATTTTTTTAAAGCAAGATTACATCTCTCAAATCTAAAATGTGCCAAGAAAAACACGACATCTGCTTCTCCTGACAATCGAGGGGAATGAAGTGAGGATAAAAGCAGAAGGTAGGAAAAAATTCAGTCACTTTTGGGGCTAAAAAAAAAAAATCCCATAAAGTTATTTTTTATGGAGACCTTGTCTTCCTTTAAACAACATTTCTTATCTGATAATGTTGGGAATTTTCAAGGTCACACATCTGTCTTACCAGACAAAAACTATTAACTGTTAAAGGTACTTCCATTAGGACAGCCTGATTTCCAAGCTTTAAAGTAGGTGAGAACTCAGCAGTTCATTCCAAATAAATAAGATTTATTTAATATAGAATGTTCCATCAGCATCTGTCCAAAATTTAATGCCATAAAAAGCTTATTCTGAACATCTTAGTTCTCATATCGTCACTGTTTCTCTTAAATGATATGTAATATTCGATTTGCGCCAAAATACACCTTTCATCACTGCACGTGTGGTTCAAATTCAGCTGCTCAGGTTAGAATGATTTAAAAAAAACAAAAAAAACAAACAAACTCTAAACTCTAGATAACTTTTGTTCTAACAAAATAACTTTTGTTTCTAAATTGGCTTGTTTGAATCCACTTGTCAAGCTTAGCTTTTTAGAATTGGATCACGAGTTAACGAGAATGATATAACATTGTTTATCAAAAGAATCAGTGAATTAGTGAAAATTAACAGAATGATAATGTAAGACAGTAACTTATTAGATTATTAGAACTGTTTTTCTCTTCAAGTCAAAGGATAAAATGTACATCTAGCCAAATATTTTGGCTCATTTTGCATCTGTAAGTGTTCATCTTGTACTGTCTGTCATTGGAATTTTTAAAGAAATGTGATTACAACTAATTAAACTATGACCTACTAAACTATAACCACTCTGATCATGGATTGTTGTATATTTACAGGACAAGTCATATTCACAACTGTAGAGATACAAGACATTAAAAATCAGATAAAGCCCTGAGCCTTGTAGGTTAAACAATAGAAAAGCTTATTCCTGTCACAATCAGAAAGTTGGGGGCAACATGAAATGAATTGATTGCCCACTGGGCACATAAAGTACATAAAAAGCATCATTTACAAAAACAGTAACTGGCTTCAAAACTACAAGCAACAGATTAAAGCATTTTATTTGTTCCACAGCAACACTGATCCCGTATAATATTCAACCATTAAACCAGATCACAATCTTTTCGGATTAATGGACGTCTGTCAGCAAAAGATGGATGTGTGCTCTGCACAGGGAGGCTTGTCTTCAGCTGTGTCTCAGCTTCAGTGTGTAATGTTACTCTGGCTGTTTTGTCCCAGCTCTAATGGAGAGAGTGCAGTGAGAGAGATTGATTATGCAACCTGAAGTGCCAAAGGGCAACTTCAATCTGGAAGTGCTTAGAGTATGCAGCCAACCACAGTGATTCCTTCAGGGCAAATTGAAGGAGGCATGATCTGACAAAAAGGAATTTCAATTTGTTAGATGTATTCCTTCAGACAAATGCTTCCCATGCTACTTCTGTTTTCTGGGTCCCTGCTGTTGTAGTGTTGGACAATCTCATGTAAGTACACAAGGGGAATTTATTCTTTCTCTGATCTTGAATTGTTTTGTTGTTGTCGAGCACTTTGGCTTTTTTCAAGTTCAAACAGTTTAAATTATTTAGAACAAAGCAAAAGTTAATTCTTTTGGAGCCGCTGATGAAACGTAAAGCTAACTCCTGTGCTTATCATAAAATCTCCCTCTTAAAACAACTTTTTCTCCAAATTCAGAAGTATGTTAACTAGCCCAGTGCTGTGTTTGTGTCTGTGAGAGTGCTTTTTGATACAATAAGCTGTATTCTTCTGAAATTAGCAGGTCAGATTCATTAATCATAGCGTCTGAGGGCTGCTTTGAACTATCAGGCCAGGTCATTAAAGCCAGCCTGTCTGGGGCGCGAGTGGGTGACACGGAAACACTTTGGAGAGCGCTGGTTCAACCAGACACAAGACATACTAATAATGACCTGTGCGTATATGTGTGAGTGTGTGTGTGTGTCTTTTATGGCCACTTTTCTGAGAGCTACTCTCGGGCTCAGTGTGGGCTTAATTTGGAGAAATAAAAACATGAGATTGGAGCAAGAAAAGGTTGGAAGGGTGCGGTGGGGAGATTATGGGAGAAGAAATTTCAGTGTGTGTGTGTGTGTGTGTGATTTTTGCACAGCCATTTTTCCTGGAAATATAAGCTTTATGGTGTTTTGACAGGGGAAAAAAAGGAGTTCGTGACAAGTGTGTGTGTTTTCTGTCTATTCCTGTTCATCCCTCTCTATTCTCCCTCTGTCCTCTCTGCGGCCTTTTAAGCGCTGCCGTCCTCACAAACACTGTTAAGTGAAATCCTACCCTCTGATCATCGCTCCAACATAGCTAAAATGTGTTCCCATTTAAGGTGAGGCTCAACCAACCGCTCTCTGTGTGGCTTCCTTTTAAAACCAACTTAATCAGGCAGGAATTTGGGTTATTAGGGTCAGGGACACTGGGAAACAGCCTTAGTGAGAAACAAAGTGAAGGGAAGCGAGACAGTGAGGACACAGATGTGTCGCATCAGGAGGCTGTCTTTAACTCATGGGAAAACAGGCCGTGTGCAGAGAAAGATGGTGTCCCGTCTAATTTACCTGATTGGGTCACAAGACGCTAATAAGCCTGATGCGTTGTGGGTTTCTGTGTGGGTAATTCGTGGTAACTGCACATTAGCTAAATTTTCCAGTGACCCTGCACACTTAATCTTGTCTAGAAGCAGTTGTATTTTGAGTAAATTCCAGCTGATGTGGAAAATTCTAGCAGGTTCATATGCTTACTGTACTGGAAACCTACTTAAAGCTGATATTTTTCTATGTCTCCTGCTAATTCTAACAAGGTATTCACCAGCTTAACTGCTGAGATTGATTTAAACAGATCATCAAACCCAAGCTGTCAGACAATAATAACACAGATAATACAGATTTTAACATATTGTATTATTGATTATTTTGGGCCACTTGGGGAACCAGTTGTAACAGTGACACAGCCCTTACCCAGATATCCAACAGATGTGGAGAAACATTAGCATTCGTTCAGTCATGTTTGTGTCCTCCAAAGTTAGCAACTAGAGGGTGAATTCATTGAAGCAGTTAGCTTCTAAAGTACCAGAAATTTCCTTCAGATGGTGAGAACAAAACTGAACTAAAAGGAGAGTGAATGTTGGACTTTCATCAAAACAGCTAGCTAAATGAAGCTAAAAAAAACCCCTCTCTGTGTTGTGTAGCTGAATTATCAAGTCTGCTGATTATTTTCTGAAGGTTTGTCGCTACGAATGAACCCATTTCATATTACATATTTTCATTTGAGCCCTTGTCAGTACAATAATATTGATTAGTGTAGCTTTAATCATGTGTGAAAACATCCATCACAATTCATAGCCTGACATGCACAGCAATGGATAATTATGGATCAAATCTTCCTCGATTATATCTTTGATCTGCAATCAGTGGTGAGTATCACGTCATTAGAAATATTGGCCAAAGTGAAGAAAATAACCCCAAAAAGTTACATTTTTAATCTTTTAATTTCTCTTTTGCTGCACCACATCATTTCCTATTTTTTCTTGCAAATCAGTAAATATTGACAGATGAATAAACTACTGTACTTGTAGCTAGTTTAACAAAGTGATGTGCTTTTTATTTCTCTTAATGAAATGTTACAGACAGATTTATGGAAACACGCACGATTACCAGAAACGTCAGAGATTGGGGCAGAAACGGCTATTATATGACAAATTTATCAAACAAGGTGTAATTAGTAAGGCATGTAGAAGGTATGTAGGACATGTAAGAACAAACGGAAACGTTTGATTTGCATATCTGAAAGCTGTTACTGGGAAAGGGTGTGTCTGAGACATCTGAGCAGTTCCCTAAACATACTGTGTTTATATTATATTTTTTTAATCCCTCTGAAGTGTAGTCATTTTGCATTTTTGCTTGCTTGTCACCATAGTCCCATGATATGTCTGTTCATTTCCTCTCCTTTGGCTCTAGCTCTCTGCTTCATTCAGAACATATTTCCATTAGTGGAGTCAGGTGGAGTTGGTTGTTCAGATGACGATGTCTCT
>VUQI01024943.1:6188-17210 GCA_015106735.1 Paratilapia polleni | reverse complement strand
GACATCTACTGTAATAAAATTTATTCCCCACTGCTGTGTAATCCATTATTGTAAATTCAAAAGTTACTAAGAAATGATCAGATAAAAGAGGGTTTTCAGGGAATACAGTTACATGTTCAGTCTCTATGCCATATGTCAGGACAAGATCCAGAGTGTGATTAAGGTGGTGGGTGGGCTCATTTACATTTTGAGAGAACCCAATCGAGTCCAATAATAAATTAAATGCAGCATTGAGGCTGTCGTTTTTGGCATCTACATGAATGTTAAAATCACCTACTATGATTATTTTATCTGAACTGAGCACTAACTCAGATAAAAAGTCTGAGAATTCAGATAAAAACTCTGAGTAGGGGCCGGGTGGACGATAGATAACAACAAGTAAAACTGGTTTTTGAGAATTAGGGTGGACAAGGGTCAGGCTTTCAAATGTATTAAAACTCTGTCTGGGTCTTTGCTTGATTGTAAGCTGGAGTGGAAAATTGCCGCTACTCCTCCTCCGTGGCCTGTGCTTCGAGGATTCTGACAGTTAGTATGAGTCGGCAGTGTTGATTCATTTAGACTAACATATTCATCCTGCTGTAACCAGGTTTCTGTAAGGCAAAATAAATCAATATGCTGAACAATTATTAAATCCTTTACTAACAGGGACTGCTTAAATTGTTTTTTGCTGATTTTTGGTTTATTTTTTGGTGGTCTGGGAGCAGACACAGTCTCTACTGGGATGGGGATTTGGGGGGAGGAGAGGAGCTGCTTCCTGGTCCCAACTCTGGATAGTCACATTTTCGGGGGTTTAATAAATTCGGCCATATTTCTAGAAATGAGAGCAGCTCTATCCAAAGTGGGATGGATGCCATCTCTCCTAATAAGACCAGGTTTTCCCCAGAGAGTTTCACAATTATCTATGAAGACCACATGATGACTTTGTCTATTGTGTCGGTGTTGAATGTCTGTGAGTATGATGCAGATGAGTGGAATATGTGCATTGACAGCTCAAAAGCCAGCCTAAAATGTATCCTACTGCATAATGGAAATTGCTTTACATCCATGCCAACAGGTCAATATGTCCAGTTTAAAAAAAAAACAAAACTGTCAAAATATGCAAATTGTGTTGGGGAAGTTGAAATACAATGAGCAGAAATGGAGCATATGTAAAAAAAAACAAAACAAAACAAAAAAACAAGGATACGCATTTTGTGACAAAACTGTATATTTTTATTGTTTTTTTTGTTTGTTTGTAGGTAATGTCAACTATTTTCTGGAAAACAGGAGAAATTTAAATTTTTGATGCAAGGCAGTGTTATAATAATGTGCTACTGTACCTTGTGTATATATACCTGTTAAATAAATTCATATTACAGTGCATTCCAACTCAGCTCCAGAGAGAGAAACAGATGGGGAGACATAGGAGCATCATATATCCGCAAAGCAGAGGAGTTTTAAGATGGCTTTTTATTTATATCACTTATCAAGTGACCATCTTTGTCATTTATTTTTGCTGTTTGAGGATGTGTTCATTATTTTTACCTTCATAATCTGAGCTTTTCTTTTTTACTTTTTGATACAAGGTGTTATGTTAATCAGTTTCTAATATTTTTCCTAAATTTTCCTGTATACTGTGTATTAAGTAAAAAATTGTAGTTCTTTTATTCTGTGTCTCCTAGAGTGAATAGTTGTCTCTACACATCTAGCTGTGTTTAAAGAGAAAATAACTTTCATGGAACAAGTGCATTTCCTTTGATTACAGACATGTCATTATTAGTCTGTAGTTTTATGTTCAGTCCCATATATGGGCTTAGAGCAGAGAGACTGAGTAGACAGGAAATGTGGTTGCTAAGCTGTTGCCATGTGCACTGATGTCACACAGACTAAGATGATGGGTAGTATAAAACAAGCTGCTGCGGTTCAGGAGGAACGACAAGGCCTGTTGGTACAAAGGTTGTTCTTATTGATATTTTATTCTTATTTTTTTTAATCTTTTGGTTTGATCCTTTTTTCCCATAATATGATTTTTTATAATTTTTGCTTGTGTGTAATAAAACATAAGTAGGTTCCTTTTGACCTTCTGAAAAGATAGACGTCTTTTCTCGTCTTGTGGCCCTGACACTCTCTCAGCTCCAGGAGCTCTTCACAGGAGAAAAGGTAAAGGTCTCCCTGTCTTTCTAAGTGTTAGGATTAAGCTAACCTATATCCCCCACGAGGGAATGTAGCTCAGAGTACTGCAAAAGAGACACTAGCTATTTTGAGGTAAATCCTAGTTCTGGGGGTATACTGGCCTCTGGCTTGTGGCTGACACTCAGACACCAGTAGTCTCTGGGAGGAGAGGTTTTGGCAGCGCTTTATACTCCACCTCAGTAATAACATGGTAACAGTGGGGTAATAATTTGATAGAGGTAATAATTAAGAAATTCCCATGTAATTACCAAAGTGATAACCATGTAAAACTTGTTGTTAATAATGGCATTTCTGAATAATAATGGCATAGAATTTAAAAAACAGCATAATGAATGGTCAGAAAAAAAGGATAAATAGGAAATGCATCTAAAGATACCAATGAATCAAAACCATTTAGCAATATTATGATAATATTTTGGTAATAATATAGTAATCTGCTGACAATAAAATTGTAATATCAGTGTAATAGTTGGATATAAAATGGTATTATGGTGACAATAATGGGGTAATAAGATGATAATGAGGTAATCTAGGCTGATGTTTTCACATTTTAAGCAATCAGCCAAATGCCTTTAAAATGACGTGAAAATATCTATATGGTAAAACTGGTAAATGACATAATTTCCAACTTAGGTTTTAATCATACCCTTTTGGTTCAAGGTAATAATGTGAAGATTGTTCAATGGTGTGGCTTTTTACCTGGAAATTGCTGTGGTAGTTTCTGTGTAATAACAAAGGAAATATTACTATGAAAAGTAGTACAAAAATGTACTTTTGCATTTTGAGTTTCAGACACTTAAAACCAGGGACCAGAGAAATATACCTGTATATGCTAACTGCTTAGTAATCATGCAGAGAGCATAGGTATTAAGGCTATTTTCCTGTACACTGCTTGCTCTGCAGTAGGACCTTACAAGTTTTTCTTTGTTAAATGTAGCTTTATAAGCTGAATGATGGTCTAACTTTTCAAATCATAGTTCACAAAGGTTTTATTGATTAGAAAATACAAGACGTTGTGGTTCCTTTTCTCTTTTTACACACATGTATAAAAATCTCACATTTTAATGTCTCTTTAAGAGCAGTCGGTGAAGGGGGCGGGGTGGGAATGAACTCATGTGGCTGTGGAGTTCCCTCTAAGGCCGCTAGGTGCGTCTCTGCTCCACGAAAGCTTCCGAGAGAGACTGAGGGCTGGAGGAGAGGAAGAGGGGGGAGAGGAAGAGAGAGCGAGAAAGAGAGGACGGCGTTTTATCAGCCAAGTGCAACCTGAATCGTGAGGAGCGGACGATGGGGGGGGGGAAAAAATCCCACTGTTCTTTCTTTTTCTCTAACATGACCGTCATTAACATGTAGACCGATTCGCGTCAAAAGACCCGGAGCGTAATGGTTTCTTCTGTCACAGGAGAATATTATAGTTGTGAATAAAAACATTTTGGATTAACGGAGCACTTGTTTTGGACTAAAAGGGTTTCCTTAATTTGTTTCTGCGCGTGTGTAAATCTTGGACCGCATTTAACCTGAGTTTCTACCCTCTGGAGTGAAAAGTGCGCCAGTCTTATTTCCCAGGCTTATTTCCAACGCTTGAGCGTCGGGATTTTTTCAGGGGTACTATGTGGCTTTTGGAAGGAATGGACCTTAACCTAACAGGACTTAACGCACAGAGGAATATTGTCTGAGGTGGAAAAAGAACAGCGGATGGAATCCTTTCTTAACGGTAAATACACGTTGATACTTAACTCTGAGCTCCATCGGGTTTCTGTGGGCTTTGAGAATTCACCGGTAAAAATCAGCAACTGTAATGCAGTGGGTTGATTTTTTTTCTTTCTTTCTTTCTTTTTTTTTTTTTTTTTTTTTTGTCTAGTATTTAGTGAATTTTGGCTCCCGTTGTGATTTTTGTTGATATTTTTTCTTATGTTTCTAATGTTCTCATGTTGCCAGTATCCCCAGTGTTTCCCTGTCTTTTCCCTGTCTGTCTTGTCTAAGTGCCTTCTCTGTTCCCCTATTTCTGTTATCATGCTTAGTGTAAGTCTTCACATTTTGATGTTATTTGTCTTTTGGTTATTTAGTTATTTGATATCTAGTTTTCTCATGTATCTTGTTTTAATTTTTACTTACTGGCTTGTCTTCTTTCCTTTCTGATTGTCTGCCCTGCCCTTATTGTTCTCACCTGCTGTTGTTTCCCCCTGTGCCCTACTCCCATGTGTCCTGTTACCCAGGCAATCCTTTTTGTATATATAGCCCTGTTCCCTCTGCCCTGTTTGTTCACATATGTAAAATTTAGGTGCCTTGTGCTTGTTTTTGCTTACCTGCTTTGTATTCAGTTTTGGGGATTTTGCATCGGCCAAAATAAAGCCTTGCTTTTTGTTATTTCTTGCCTCACAGTCCTGCATTTAGGTCCTTTCTCCTGATTTCTGACACATGCTCTTAAGTGCTTGCTGTTGGATCTGAACAGCCAATTTATACTTAACTGAAGTTTTTGAAATTACCATTTTTACCTTGAAGCACAGCTTTTCTTAACACAGGTTTTTGTATATTAAAGTCACAGTACGTAAAATGTCACCGCTGGATGTCAGTACATTGCAGACTGCAGTCAACTGGACTGTGTTTTCTTACCCTTCCCAATTCAAGTGCGTAATCCTAGCTACGGTGGCGGCTGTAGGACAAACACGTTTTAGTCAGCCAAGAGAGATCAAAAACAGTAAATTTAGACTCAGCATGTTTCTGTGTTTGTGTATAAAAACACTTTTGTACACACTATATTTTAACATATTTGAATAATATCAACTCTTAGTAATAAATCAGGAATAAAAAACAGATATGAGTCAATTGAATATTTTCAGGTATTTTACATTTTTACTCCTGAGAGACCTCAAAGACTCTGGCCGCCGTTCATCTGTAGAGAGAGAGAGAGAGAGTGTAGGCTGTCAGTCCACTGTATACCTCAGCTGTTAATATGCCGGGTGAGAAGCGTCCACGTCTATTTACTTTGAAAGAGGCTGTAAAACTTTGTGAAAGGAGCCGATACAGCTCACTTCTGACCGATGACAGCGATACTAGGGTGAGTTGTTCAGGATATCCTGAACTTTTCTGTCGGTAAGAGCTGCTGTTTTAGCCGCTGTTAGCCACTGTAGCCGCTTTTAGACGGTGTTAGTGTGATTTTTTGGACACTTGAGCCTAACGTTAGCTGGCATAATGTTAGCTTATAACCAGCTGTTGTTGTTGTTAGCCGGCTGTCTGGAGATGGGAGGGTCGCATGTCTAATCTGCTGACAATAAGTAATCGCGACAATATAGTGAATAAATTAGCCTGTTTGCCTAAATTTAGGTGTGTAGAATGTTTATAAGATTTCCCCTTTATTTCTGAATTCTCAGGAATCTGGATCATTCTAACATTATTCTGTTGGGGTGTAGAGGGTTAGGTTGAAGTACCTGTTGAGCAGAAAGCAGGCGACTTCGGTATCACTTAAAATCCTTCTCTCTCTGCAACTCCTTCCATCTGGGAAAGGCTACTGTGCCAATATTTACTCTTGTTTTATCCCGACGCTGGTCGCGTTGTCCCTTTCCTTCGTATTTTTGCTTCTTTGTTGAAGGGGATCCCTTCTCAGATGATAAAACATAGGCATGATCCTTCAGATCTTGAGTCTGAAGGTGCAGGCATGAATTAAAATTTGCCTTCATGGCACACAAACGCCTGCGAATTCTCTTCTCCTCCGCCTCCTCTGCCGGTCTCTAGTCACATACGCTAAACGCCATTAGGCGATTAATGTCCATCTCGGCCACTGTATTCAAGATGGTGGGGCAACATGGTGGCTTCGACAAACCGGCTCACCGCTCCTATGTATTTTCAATGGATTAATTCTAAGTTTATGACAATGCATAAATTTGTTGGAAGACGTAATTACACGCTAATCAATGTAATCACTGTATATTTATGAGTACAATATTCTGTTTTTTTATTAAATAACCTCAAAAAGTTACTTACTGTTCCTTTAAGAAATTTAATAACTTGTTTTAATTTATTAAATGTTAGCTAGGAGCTTAACATGAGGCATTTAAAAAAAAAAAATCAGAACTAATGATTTTTATTGATGTCTTTGTCCAGGAGATTTTAGTTTCTCATTTCATTCCATAGCCTACATTTGATGCTCTTCCTTAAGTCACTTGAAAGTCCACACATTACTGTCCTTTTCCTTTTTTCTTTAAAAAAAAAAAGAAGAAAAAAAACCTTTAGTCACATTTAATGACCTTAGACTGCATTATTATCAATGAGGATACTCTCAAACTCTAATACTAGAGATAAGTACCATCAAAGCACCCCTTGAAATGACGGAGTTCCAATTTGAGAGTAGTTTCCAGGTGCCAAGTCACACAAGAATTAGAGGCACATCATTCACAGGAAAAAAAAGATATATAAAAAGCCTGGAGAGCAGGATTACTTTCCTGCCATCTGAGTCAAACCTGCATGATACAGGTTTAAGATGTGCACAGTTAGCTTGATCCCATACTTTTAGACTATCAGCTGTGCCAATAAAAGCTTGCCAGCCCATAAAGGCCACAACAACAGAGGCAGGCTCCTACTTCCACTGCAAAATTATTCCACTCAGTTCATCTACAGGCAGTGTGTAACCTAGGAGATTTATTGACACGTATGTGAGCCAGACTGAGTCAGTCAGTGATGTATGAACTCTTAAAAATATCACTTTTCTTTTGAATGTGCATACTCTTCTGAAGGCTTTATCATTCTTGGAGACCATGGCTTGTTATCCATGCATATTAGTACATTTCAGTTTACTGATACAATGCTGTGGCCCTTGTGCCAGTCTTGTAATGCTAAAGGACACATGCTAAAACAAAAATATCATAGAGGGCTATTGTTTAATAATTAGTTTTAAATTCCTAAATGTGTCATGCAACCCATCTGCAGCTGCAACTATATTTGGCAGTTATAACACAACAAGATCTAGCTGAATCACTAAGAAAAAAAAAATCTGAGGCATGGAGAGCAATTTAAGGGCCATGGCCTATAGCAGTTAAATAACCTACCATATGACAATGGTATGCTATTTGCTTCAGTACTTGAGGATTTGTAATTACAAAGAAATTCTGTCAAAAGAAGGTTAACATGCCCTTGATATTGGTGTGGAGAGTAAATCATTGCAAAGTAAACAAATGCTGTAATCATATTACATATATCTGTACATATCCTAGTAATGTAACATATTATCTGTTTATCCATCCATCAGTTTTCTTAACCACTATCCAATTCACAGTCCTGGGGGGCTGCAACCTATCCTAGCTGTCATTGGTGAGTGGCAGAGTACACCCTGGACAGGTCACCAACACAGAGAGACAAATACTTACAGCCAGTTTTAGAATCACCAGTTAACCCAACATGCATGTTTATGGACTGTGGTAGGAAGTCGGAGTACCTGGAGCAAACTGACGCAGGCACAGGGGGAGCATGTAAACTTGATACAGAAGGGCCCCAGCTGGCTGGCAGGTTTGAACCAGGCACCTTTTTTGCTGTGAGGTGACAGTGCTAACCACTGCGCCATCATTCGCCGTGCTTGTTGTGCGTCTTACTCAGGATATATGGATCTGCATTAGTGTTCACTTATGTTGCTCTTTGGCTGTGCAGAGAGAGGGACTGTGGTCTTTCAGCCAAGGCAAAGGCTACGGAGATCACTTGTATGCAGTCCTCCAAAAGCCAACAGCACTTAGGCCCATGGCAATAATCTTATTCGTAGATAGAATGCCAACTGACTGAAATGTTGGCTTGAACAGTAGAGGGAATGACAGCGGAGTTCATCACAAAAAAAGACAAAAAAAGAAAAGAAAATCAAAGCTCAAAAAACATGCATGAAAAGCACAAACAATGGCTGTGCTGGACAGCTCTCATGGTTTTTAACACTCACTGTGACGTAGCTCTTTGTATATTATGACATCTTATTTTTCTCCAGGGCAGGGGCTAAACTAAATTAAGAATAATAGCATAAACATGAAGAAGAGAAGTCTACATTACTGGTTGATCCACATATTTTTGAGAGTGCTCCCATATGACAATAGATGTAGCCATGGGTATGCAAAGCTCTGAGTAGCATTTATGGACTTCCAATGCACTAAGATGCCGGGACCTTAACTGGGTTAGTCAAGTGACTGACAAGTTTTAAAACTTCCTGTAGAAAATTTGTTACCTATTCATTTTTTATTTTACTCCGTGTGTGTGTGTTTGTGTGTGTGTATGCATTAATTTTTGTCTTTTATTTATTAACTATTGAGAACAAACCCAGCACTGCTTTTAATGAAAACACAAGTGCCATATTGCCAGAAAAAGTATTGAAACGTGCCTGTCAAAGGCACTCTGAAAGTTTCTCACAAATCAGCAGTTTTTCAGAAGCAGCCCTTTATATGTCTTTTTCTGGAAACTGAAAGAGCTGCATCATCAGACGTCCTGTGTTTTGTTGGCTCAGCCTCCATCTCCTCCTGGCTGGCTGCCTCTGTCTTTGTCTCCACTGCTGCCTCATTGCTCCTCCTCTACTGGCCCACAGGCAGCAGGATGTATATCTTGGTCTAATTGATGGCTCACTGCCAGTTACAGCCATAAGATGAACCTCTATACCTTCCTCTATCTGTTCAACTTGTTCAGGGGCAGAGGTTTGCTGGACAGGTGCAGGATGAGTAGACTACATTTATAACTACAATAAAGTGCAGCCAGTAAATTTTGCATTTTTTGCATTTGGTTTTGCATTTGTGAGGTTGGTAGTAAAACTAGTACACTGGTAACATGACACTATTTTCTGTTTACAAAAGACCACTTATGGATGGTTCAAAGCAGAGGCAACAATGTCACAGAGCTCCACCTGTGTCTGCATCATACACACACCCACACACAACCTGATGATCGATAGAGATATCAGCCACAAATGTAAAGATACACATCTAGGATATGAGATTGTACCAGGTGGATAGTGTGGAAAGCCATAATGAAAATCAAAAAAGAAATGAGAGAATGAATTTAAAAAAAATATACCAAAATATATTAACAGTAATGAAGGTTTAATTTATTCAGAAAATGCTACATAAATTGGTATTAGCTTTCACATTTATTTACCTTTGTATTAATCTGTTTATCAATTTTGTTAACCTC
Source organism: Paratilapia polleni (assembly GCA_015106735.1). Lineage (NCBI taxonomy): Eukaryota > Metazoa > Chordata > Actinopteri > Cichliformes > Cichlidae > Paratilapia > Paratilapia polleni. The sequence goes on along the minus strand of VUQI01024943.1, from coordinate 7,895 downwards.
TTCTTAACATTTATATCTGTTTACTGTGAGAGGAAGCCAGAGAGAGAACCCGCACAGGCACAGGGAGAAGCTGCAGTCTTCACACAGAAGGGCCCCAGCCTGCTAGCAGATTTGAACCAGTGATGGATCAGTGCCAACCACTGCACCACCATACCACCCTTGTATTAATCCCCCTTTTACAACTATTGAAAACAAAAGGGTAAATCTTGGTGTCCATGTACGTCAAACTGAAACACACAGAGCATTGTCATGAAAAAATAAATAGTCCTGGCTGACAGGATGTGATGGCAATCAATGAATAGGTGAAAAGTTGACCACATGACACACTTTGAATGTTAGCCCTCACACTTGCATAATGAAGCAGGAATGTATGTAAAAAAGTAAAAAGAAAAACATAAATACGTTAAGCGAAGGGGGGAATGCAAAGGGAAAGGCCATCCATCCACTTTAACTGCTTGTCCAGCTGACACTGGGCAAGAGATGGGGTACACCTTGGACAAGTCACCAGTCAATCAGAAGGCTAACACAGAGAGACAGCTAATTCAGAATCACCAATTAACCTAACAAGCATGTCTTTGTACTGTGGGAGGAAACCAAAATACCCACAGAGAACCCATGCAGATACAGAGAGAACATGCAGAATCCACAGAGAAAGGCCCAGCAGGTCCAAACGCAGACAGGGTTAACCATTGCACCATTGGGCTACCCACAAAAGTAATAGTAGTAATAAATAATTTAATAAAAGTAAGAATATAAACAGATATGTAAAATGCATACAGATTCAAACTAAAACAAATATCAATTCATGCAACAAATTATAAATTACGATATGGCAATATCTATTATTTTTAAAGAGTTGGTGGAATGGAAGATTAATTTATTTATTCTTCTATTTATTTTCTATTTATTTTTGATCATGGAGGCTTCTGTCCTCCAGTGGATAGAAGTAGCATGGTGTGCATGCTTGTAGGATTGGAGATTCAAAAACGAGAACACCACTGTCAACCAGCGGGAGCCACAGCAGCAGCTGTTCACTGCTTTCCTCTCATCTCAAAGGGAGTTTAGTGGTAAACAAACACAGTCACACATTTCCTTCCTTGTAAAAACAGTTTTCAACACACTTGCCTTTAAATGTTTTGAAACCTTTATTGTTTCATTGAACAAGAACCCCAGTAGTTCACATCTGCTGATATTGTAAGCAAAACAGAAGAATCCTGCCATTTAATGCTGTCTGAAGTTTTGCACAGTCATCCCGTGTTTAAAAATGTCAAGGAGTATCAGCCACATTAATGTACAAAACAAGGAATGTAGAATATTGCACAAAATACTGCGCACAAAAAGATCTGCATAAATCTGTGTGTACTCTCTTGGACAACCAACAGAGTTTCATAGCAACCATTGCACCAGGAATTCACTGCTGTAAAACAAAACGTTCAACACATGTATTCAGTGAGATTTAGAAACTATCACTTGCTATCACATGCTTCTGTCTTTTATGTACTGATACAGTGATTACCGGCAGACATAAAACCGAGGCAAAGAGAAATCCTTTGCCCTGAAACACATACTGTTCTGTGTATTCCAAAACATGACTGCATGCACTTACAGCAGAATGCACGTACTCTTTTTCAGGCTGGAATTCATATCCTTCAGTGTTATGCCTTGATACATAATGGAATGACACTGTCACCCCCCCCCCCCCCCCAT
>VUQI01024927.1:8372-29539 GCA_015106735.1 Paratilapia polleni | reverse complement strand
AATTATTAAAAAAAAAAAAAAAAAAAAAAAAAAAAAAAAAAAAAAAAAAAAAAAAAAAAAAAAAAAAGAAATCAGGAAGGGGGCAAATACTTTTTCACAGCACTGTAGTATACCAAAAGATATAAAAAGGTAGTCGCAGTTACATTCAGTGGCCTCCATGCTGGTTTATTATTATCAGCAACGTTGTTTTCTGTTGTTTGACATTGAACATGACACATATGCACACAAACACACAAAACCCAAAAGTCAAATTTATTTAATGAAATGTATCATTTGTCCTTTTTAGCAGGTTTGCCTGTGTTTTACAAAAACTTTATATATGTGTTAATTCTGGCACAAAAAGGGTTTCTTTGTGAGCTTTTCTTTGCTTCCCAGCCTGCATACGTGCTGAGGTAATTCTAAAATTGGTGGAGCTTGTTTGGGGAAAGGCGAACAGGGACACAGTCAGCATCACTGAATGATACAGTCAGAAGTGTTCAACACACCCAACAGTGATGTCATGGTATAGACACACACTGCTTCATATTGTGATTATTTCTTTATGAAACCTTAAGAAACCCTTTGTAGAAACATAGTCATTAATCTGACAGAATGATTTTCTAAAATATGAAATTTGGTCAATAGCAGTAAACATCAATAGATTTATGAACTGTGGTGACAATCAGTACAAGGAAATTTGAACTGTCCCTCTCTGGTCCCGTACATGCAGAAAGTCCATTCCCAGAAGCTGACTGTCGCCCTTCCTTTCGAGTATTTCTGGAAGTTTGACCGAGTCATTAGGTAGCCAGGCTACGGCCTTTCACAAGGCGCTCACTGTCCAGGAGGCCACTGACTGGGAATAACTCAATTAGCCTTCTCTCACCAGCTCACTCTGTCACTCTGACTCCTGGCTTTTACTCTCTTCTGTGCAAGTGCACAAATATAAAATGGAAGTGAAAGAGCATGTTGTAGCACTGCCTTGGTGGTCTTAGGTACTTTTCTGTCATCTCTTTCTTTAACATACAGAAGCGATGTTTCAGGAGTCAAAAACAATATGAAGCATTTTACTTTCACTTTGAATAAATGTATTTAAGACAGGAAGCTGGAAGAAATATGGGTACTGTGTTAGACAGTTCTATTACTGCACCTCATACAGCATGTTGTTGTAAGATATAACATATGATCTTAACATGTCTTTTCTTTGTTACCCCTAGGCAGAGTTCTCAGAGATCAACTTGGCTTCTTACGTCAACACGGGATGTATGGTGGACATGCAAGTCAATAAAGGAGGCACCAAAGTGGTCAGGTAAGAAACTCAAGGAGAAGCTCTAGTCCTTAGAGGCACTGGCTCACACAATGTGTAATCTGCCACAGTGAGCCTGCACACTTATTTTCTCTTGGTACTGTTGAGCATGGCTCTGTGTAAAAAAAACATCAGTTTCACTCCCTGAAATCAACACTATAATGAGATTAAGCCTTTGAAAAACCTAAAAACAGCTTGCTTACTCATTTTTAACCTTGCGAGAAAATTTGTGTGACAGTGGAAAAATTTTTAATCTTGTTCCCGTTGTCACAGTTTTCATGTGCTTTTGAGCCCTCTTTTATCTCTGGTTCTCACAGTGTCACCATGAGGTTTCTCCACACTGCAAAATGCATGTTAAACAAGCAGGAGTTATAGCTAAGTGACCGGGTTAGAACTCTGGCACAACTGGTAGTTCTTATTAGTTTATTTAAGCAAGTCTATGCACAAATATTTCTAAATAACATATAGACTTCATGTTGCTTTTAGTTCATAAAACCTTTGACTGTAACTGTTGTGAGCTGTCAGTGGCGATAAGCTTGGACTCATATACTGTATACTATACATCATCTGCATAGTGATATAAAAAAAAATTAAAATAGAAGCAAAACATTACATTTTTTAGCTCATTCGACTGAAGGACTGATGAGCTCATGCCATGGTAAAGCGTCCATCGTCCATCCGTCTACCGGTCCACAGTTCACAAGAATCGCTACTCCTCATACAGTGTTAATTAGATTTTAGTGAAACTTGCACACAGTCATCACCTAATAGGTCTTCACTGTGCTCAAGGTCAAGGTTATATTTGTCATTTTATGGGGACTTTTCCATTTTCTCAAGAATCACCACTCCCGAGAGTACTGGTCTGGATTGTAATGTTCATAAATTAAGTGTTTGGGTGTACCCCTCTACCATCTATATATAAATGCTGTCATTAGGTGTATTTATGGCATAACAATGCCTTAAGCTAGGTTAGGGCCGTGGCGTAGGTGTAGCATCGGGCGGGCGATGATAGGGCAATAACTGGGTTTGCCAACATGATCAGTATAACTTCCTGTTTTATTTATGGTCAATATTTTTTATGAATACTTCCCTCTTTGGCCGTTGTTTTGACTAATGTGAAAAACATGTTTGGGGAAAATATATGAAAGTAATGTAAATTTAACAGTCAGATTACAAGAACCTGACCGATTTATCGGCGAGCTGATATTGTAGGCCGATATTAGCTATTTGCAGATCTACCTGTATAGGCATTTATAACATCTAATATGTGAAAATTAAAAAAGTAAATATGAGACGGGGGAAACACCCTTCAACCGTGTTATGAGTGTTGATGTTGCATAGTGCCCTCTAGTGGTGTTGTCCACCAGAAGGCACCCTGTAACTTCCCTGTTGGCAACACGTGTTTGGAACACCACAAACACAACAACCAGCTGATCCGAGGGCAGGGGAGTGTAAACGAGTAATAATGGATTCGATTTTTATAGCGGTTTTAAGGCACATTGAATTTACATTGAATCCATTATTCATTCACTCCACAATCACACACTGGTGGTGGTAAGCTACATCTGTAGCCACAGCTGCCCTGGGGGAGACTGACACCTGACACCTGCCAATCCGCACAACGGCCAACCACCACCACACATTCATTCATTCACCAGTGTTGGGGGCACTGGAGGCAAGGTGGGTAAAGTGTCTTGCCCAAGGACACAACAGCAGAGTGGCTGGCATGGAGTGGGAATCGAACCGCCAACCCTCTGGTTACCGGACAACCCGCTTTACCCACTGCCGCCCAAAAATATCAGCTGATATATCAAAATGTTGGATTGAAGGGTGTTCCTCCCATCTCATCTTAATGTTTTGAACTGTCATTTATTGGCCCTTATAAATGCAGATCCCAATAGATCGGCAAATAGTTAGTATCACCTGATAATATCGGTGCGCCAGTCAATCGGGCTCTATTCCTCTCCTGCTTCAAACTCTACAATGTAAGCTGCTAGCTACTGAAAAAGAATTAACAGCAAAGGAGCAAAATAGGAGTAGGTGGAGATCAAAACAGGGCTAAAATAAAAATAGCTGTAATTCTAATAATAATAGCGGCATTATAGCGATAGCTATTGAAAACCTGAAAATTAAGAACATAGTAGCAATAATGCTAATTCATCTATAACTTTATTTATTCTGTGTTTTATTAACAGTTAGATTCAAAATACAAATGCATGTATGTGACAAGAGAGTCTGTATCCTCAACAGTGCAAAAACATCCAAAAAGAGCAATTGCATATGCACATTATACACACAATATCGATATTTGATTTTTGAATATCATGGTTATCGTCCATATATGGTTATCATGAAACCCCTAGTGTATAGTATGGAATTTCTCAGCAATAGGCACAACTTTTAATATAAGAGGATTCAAATCAAAGTAAGCAACATTGTTGAAACCATAAACTTTCCTATCTAAATGTTTTTGAATATGCATGCCATTTAGTGTCAGTCCAGTAGGTTTTATTCTGTCCAGCTTGAAGAATAATCAGCTAATCTGTATTTTTGGCCTCAACTCCTCACAGTTACGGGAAATAGCCTGATCATGTATTACAAATCAAGTGAGAATAATTGCCGGCCGGGGGCACTAATGTGGCTGATGTTACAATGCAACCTGTTGTCAGAGTTGACACTGAGGTTATTGTGGGGGTTGAGTATTTTTGATGATGTTGCTGTAATGATAGAGAAGCCAAATTGGATGCAGATGGTATGACTGCTGCCTCGTTCACAAACACTGACATTCACTGCCAGATTGTTTGGGTTTAGCTTATCATTTATTAGTCTGAACTTGACCCTATATAGTATAATGGTTGCTCTAAGCAAGTAGGCTGATTGGCTGAAGGTTAAATCAGTAATCATAGTTCCTCACTGAGTAGCACTGAAGGGCTCTTTGGATAAACAAATTGGCTAAAAAATTGTGTAAACTTATTACACAATTCATGGCCAGTGAAAGGTAATTTAAAATTTTATTCTTGGTCAGGGGACTGTTGTACAAATATGTGCACTCTGCGTGGTTACAGGTTCCCTTGTGTCTTTGTGTGCTAAGACACAAGGGTCGGGGGATTGTACACATGCATATAGGCACGTTTACGCCGTATGGTTTTTTTCTGGCTTTTCCACGTGTCTCCCAGCTGATGTGCACACAGCACTGCGACCTCTGATCTCTGTGTGCAGGTGCACTCTCTGAACACATCTTCTCTGCTGGCTCATGTAGCAGCACACTTTCTCACAGTTCTGTGGTTTTGTTGCTGTTTATGGAGTAAGGTATGTCTCATGCTTGCCAGGTGTACTGTGCATGAGGAAAACATTAAATGAAAGAAACTGAAATAGGAATTCACAAATCAGATATTAATCCCATACACTACTGTCTCAAAGTCTTGAGCCACCCATCGTTTCAGAAGAATGTTTTTTGTTTAAAGGTACAGTAAGTAAAGTTTTTGAGGTTATTTAATAGAAAAAAAGAATATTGCACTCATAAACATTGATTAGTGTGTAATTACGTCTTCCAACAAATTGATGCATTCTAAAAATAATCCATTAAAAATACATAGGAGCGGAGGCTGGTTTGTGCAAGCCGCCATGTTGCCCCGCCATCTTGAATACAGTGGCCTAGATGGACATCGCCGTTCCGCCTAATCGCGTTTTATGTATGTGGCTACAGACCGGACACATACGTAGTAAAAGGCGGAGGAGAATAGAACTGGTAGGTGTTCGCATGCCGTGGAGGCAAATTTTAATTCATGCCTGCACCTTCAGACTCAAGATATGAAGGATCATACCTATGTTTTATCATCTGAGAAGGGGTCCCCTTCACAGAGACAACGCGACAGGTGACGGGAGAGTTAATATTGGCACAGTAGCCTTTCCCAGATGGAAGGAGTTGCAGAGAGAGAATGATTTTAAAAGTCGCCTGCTTTGTGCTTGACAAGTAATTCAGCCTAACCCTCTACACCCCAATAGAATTCTATTAGAATGATCCAGATTCCTCCACCACTGCTCTCTCTCTTCCCTCATCTCCACCTCATCCTCTTCCTCCTCACCTCAAGCCTCAACTCCTCAACTGAAGTCAGGGCTCCAACACACGAAAACATGCATAAACATGCTTATTTATTTCCGATATTGTCGCAATTACTTATTGTCAGCAGTTCAGACATGCGACTGTCCCGTCTCCGGACAGCTGACAACGAGCCGGCTACAACAACAACAACTGGTTATAAGCTAACATTATGCCAGCTAATGTTAGGATCGAGTGTCCTAAAAATCACACTTTCCCTATGATAAACAGTTTGATTATATTCCAACAATGTTAGATCCACTTCAAAGAAAGTTTCACTAACAGCTGCTAACAGCGGCAAAACAGCAGCACTTACAGAGAGAAAAGTTCAGGATATCCTGAACAACTCACCTCAGTATCGCTGTCATCGGTCAGAAGTGAGCTTCACTGACTCATCAACCTGTGTCGGACTCCTTTCACAAAGTTTTACAGCCTCCTCCAGAGTAAATGGACGTGGACGCTTCTGCACATTGACAGCTGAGGTACACAGTGTACTGACAGCCTTCACTCACTACAGATGAACCATGACCAGAGTTTTTGAGGTGACTCGTGGGTAAAAATGTAAAATACTGCAAAATATTTAATTGACACATATCCAAGTTTTGTTCTTGATTTATTGCTAAGTGTTGATATTATTCAAATATTTAAAATATAGTGTGTACAAAAATGTTTTTATGCACAAACAGTAGTAGAAACACGCTGAGGGTACAGTCTAAATTTAATGTTTTTGATCTCTCTTGGCTGTTTGTCCTACAGCGGCCACCGTAGCTAGGATTATGCAGTTGAATTGGGAGGGGTAAGAAAACAGAATTCAGTTGACTGCAATATGCAATCTACTGACAGCTAGCGGTGACATTTTACACACTGTACCTTTAAGGCCTCAGTCACACAGGCCTACAGACTGGTCAGCGACTCTAGGCCTGTGTGACTGGGGCCTAAGTCACTTAACACTGACCTGTGAATCATTCAAGCTTAAAAAGGCAACTAACTCAAGGCAACTAACTGAACCAGTGTTGTGTCTACACATAACAGACAACTGAGCAAAGAACCAGTTTTAAATTGTATCTTCAGGCACTTTGCTATTAGTAGCCTGTAGCAAAACGCATAATTTGTTCCCATTTCATTAGTAGAATCTGCAAAAAAAATGCCAAAGATAACACAGTTTGACAGGCATAAAATAGTACTTTTACACCAAAAGGGTGATTCTCAGAGAGCTATTAGTCGAAAACTTGGCATATCTTGGCATGGTGTGCAGTGCGTCCTTAAAAAATTTGAGGAAACTGGACAAGTGGAGGACAAAAGAAGAAGTGGCAGATCTAAAAACTTATCTAGAGCAGATGAACAGTATCTGAAAGTCACGTCCTTAAGAAGTAGGAAAAAATCCAGCAAAGACCTGACACAGGACCTAAGAGATGCATCTGGCCCTAAAGTTGATCCATCTACTGCTCACCAAAGTCTCATCAGAAATGGTCTCAGTGGAAAAGTGGATGACAAGAAGCCATTCTTAAGGAAGGCAAACAGGGGGAAAAGGCTGAGGCATACCAAATTACACAAGAACTGGACTGAAAATCAGTGGCAACGGGTCTTATGGAGTGATGAATCTATATTTGAAATTTTTGATTCAAATCATTGTCAGTATGTATGAAGGAGGTCAGGAGAGAGGTACAACAGTGAGTGTCTACAGCCATCTGTAAAACACAGTGGAGGCTCTGTCATGGTTTGGGGCTGCATTTCAGCCAGTGGTGTTGGAGATCTTGTCAGAATTGATGGAATTATGAACAAAGAATTATTCATATATTTTACTAAATATGTGTGGAAGAAGGGGGGAGGGGAGGTTTAGGGATGGAGGGGTAAAGGGTCCAAGTAAGACCAGGATAAGGAAGTGAGGGGAAAAAGGTGTAGGAGGGTTACTGTCTTCTGAATCCTCAATGCTTCCTTCTCCACATTCACACAGCTGTCTGGATGTAGTGGAGGGTTAGGAGAGGAGAGAAGGGGAAGGAGTGGGGGGTAAAGGGCTGAGGTAGGACAGGAGTAAGGTGAAGAGGGGAAAAGGTGGTAGGAGTCAGAGTTAGTCTCTCCTCACTGCTCTGTGCCTTCTCCAGCGTTTTGTTGTCTTTCCTCTCCGTATTTTCTCTTCTCTCGTTCTCCGCCTTATCTTCCTTTCTTTGCATCTCTTTTTTCTTCTCTCTTTCCTCTCTTTTCCCCCACCTCTTGTACTTTCTGAGCTTTTGCCTCTATTTCTTCCTGCTCCTTTGTCTGAAGTACAAGCTGCTGGACAGAAAAAAAGATTATTTTCAAGGATTCCACACCAAACTATGAAACATTCTGAAACAAGGTGTTAGGATGCAACAAGACATTATTGTAAAGTAAAACGATCAGCTGAGGCAGCGTACCTGAAGCTGTTGGTTCCTGCTGATGTGGAGTTTTGTCTCCTCCTCTGCCTCTCTTGCTTTTCTGTCCCATTGCTTCTCTATTTCCAGCAGCTTCTCAGAGAGAAGGCTCCTCTTATTCCCCTCCTCCTGGATTTTGATTTTGCAGGATTCCTTCTAGTGACCAGTGTTCTCTTGAAGAGCAGCACAGGTGTTGTTCCACTCTACTTCTTTTCTTACTCTTATTATTATTTCTTGCTAATATTGTAGGGTTTTTAACCCACAATATAAAGCGCTATATACATAAAATTGAATTGAATTGAACTGAATTGAACTATCACCTTGTCTTTCTGTGCCAGGAGGTGCAGGAAGTGCAGGATGTGTGCTTTGGTCTGAGCTGCCCATTTTTTTGATGGCTTTTTGGAGGAGTTCATCCTTTTGTCTGAGCTCCTCATGGAGGCAGCTCACCTCTCTTCTTTGCCCATCTTCCTGCATGGCGATCTTCTCTTTGAGGGAACTGTTTTCCTCTTTTAGAGTGTTAATGTCTTTAATGCTGAGAAGAGGGCGTCTCTTAGATCCTGCACAGCTGCTGATTGTAGCAGCTGGTTGGTGAGCTGCTGCTGCTGCTGATGGAGTGCAGGTTGTCTGATCTGATGCTGGTCGTAGAAGGCAGCACCAAAGTGAACTGGGCTAAATGCCTGAAAGAGTATGGTCACAGGTATGGTCACACTGTGGTCCGGGAAGTATGAGTGTGGTCACTTCGTGCTTCAACACTCCATGAAGCACATCAAACTACACTCACTGTTGTCCCTCTTGGTCTTAATCAGCTCAACAAACTCACCCATATTATTATCCAAACGCCTCACATTCCCTGTGATGATCGCTGGAACAGCTCTAGCTCTGAAACCCCGTCGTTTCCTCCATAGCTCCACCGGGGTTACAGGGCTCACTCCGGGCAGTAGAACTGTCACTGTGATCAGGTGGTGAAGATTCTCTGTTGCTCCTGTTGAATGTATTGCGAAGAAGAACAACAATTCGACTGGTAAAACTTTACAAAACTTGGCAAACAAAATGTAGCCATTTCACCTTCACATAAATCGTACTGAGCAAGAAAAATCGACTCTATCAGGTGATTAAAGTCATTAAAATATAAAAATCAAAAACAACAACGGGAGCTGTTTCAACAGGCTGCCACTCACCACAGCACAGGGAAAAAAATATTTAGGAGATAGCTCCTATTTTTAAAACCCCCTAATAAATAGTGCTGAAAAAAACCTCCCCTTGTGGTGTTAATGCAACATTATATATTTTAGACAACTCTATTTGTCACGTATCTTTAGCCAGTTTGTGACAAAAAGATAGATGAATGAATTAATATATACAAATTTTAATCAGACATTAACATTGCAAGCTGTTCTTTTCATAATAGCTGTTTAAGTTGCTTTTCCATTTAGACTTTCCATGACACTTTTGGCATTACAGTACAGTCCACCGTTTTAAAATGAAGGAATTTTTTACTGATGTTTTTCCGTATTTTATTGAATTTTTACCATTCAACATTTATGGAAATGCCCATAAACTTCACAGAAAAATGGACAGTGTACTCTGTGAAAATTGCCAGGACATTTTCCATTTCTTTACAGATTTTTTATTTTACAGTGTAAGACGATGCAAATTAGCAATTGGATTTGACAAGATCCTTATTTAAGATCAAGATTTGAGAAGAAACCTATAGCCCCAACCTAGCAGTCTAGCTGGCTAAACCTTACAGTGTCCTCTAAATGCAAGTAAAGGGCTACATTATAATTTTAGTCTTGATGCTTTAAGGACTCCCTGCCTAAACACAGGAAATATTTAATGGCAAATAGCAGACCCATGGGCACTCCAACAACAGACACAGGTCATGATCTATCACATGTTAGTGACAGTTAGAGCTCCAGCGTTGAAGTAATACAGAACAGACATATGTATATACACTATGTATAATTTAAAGTAAACTTATGAAACGTTGTTAGTCCTGACTTACAAAATGGAAACATAACATCTGCCTTCAGACACATTTATGAAACCAGCAGATACACTGATAAATGTACTTGTCAAATCTAAAATGGGTCATGCAGTGCATACCGTGGTCACCACTCCTTTCTAATCAAATTTATATAAACTTCAGATGTTAATGCTTCCCACCTGGGCAGTCTTCTGTGCCAGGACCTGGCTGTATCTATTCTTAAATTGTATTATTATTAATAATATGAGGAATACAAAGGTATAAAGGAACAAAGTGCTTTTTTAATTAAGAGATGGAATCAGTCTGATTGAGCTGAGATCCACCTGTGTCTTTAAATTACGCTGGGACACTATGTGTAAACTAGTCTATGTCTCCCACACAGCTCTTTGTATACTGATGTGAATCTACTCGCATTAAAAAAAAGAGATGGCACTTTAATGGAGCATCTATTATTTTGCTTCAGTTTGAATGGGCTGAGGCACAGAGTGAAAAACAACTGTCCACATACTTATGGTCTGAACTCTAAATATCACCATGTACGACGTGCAACGTGGCACACGCTGTACAGCCTACAGTAGAGCAGAGCAACACGCCACAAGGTACAGTAGTTCTGGCATGTTGTTCCCTGCTGCACTGCTGTAGTCAGCCCTTTGGCTTCTCTGCTCTTTGCTGCCAAAACCTCCAGCCAGGCCGCTCGGCTCGAAGTGGGAACACTGGTCTGGCTGATCACGGCAGCCAAAGTTTGATAATCCACAGAGCAGCGTTTCTCTCCTCTGCCATCCTCACACAGCTCCTCCTGTGGTTAATAAAAGCAGATGATTAGTGGTGATTAATGTCAGGCAGCGGGGACATTAACTGTTGGCGATTGAGGATTTTATTGAGCTTGTTTTACTGTTGCACTCACTGGAAGTAGTTTGGGGTTACAGCCAGATGCTTAAAATGTAAATGTACAATTAGATTGGAGGTGGAGGTTTGAAACTGTTGGCGTGCTCTCTGTAATGTAACGCTGAACTTTAATCATGGCAAGGATCAGAATTCCATAAAAAATATTTACTACTCTTGGAGGATCTAATTAATACCTCTGCACACATTATTATACCCTCGAGGACACTGATACTTACAGTAATACTAAATCTCAGTAGCGAACCACTTCAGCTGGCCTTTTATATAAAGTTCAGCACATATATTTGACAGATAATCATGTAGTTACCATCATTAGCCAGTCAATTCCAGCCTAAATGTAGCAGTTTAATACTACTTCCATATGTGTGCATCCCAAAGTCCTTTATATACTTGACACATTACTTTTCAAAATCCTAAGGGTTATCTGAAAGATTTCAATTTGAAATTTCAATTTAAGATTTCTGATGGATTAAATATAAAATAAAGTCAGGAACAAGATGCATTCAGTTCAATTTTGAATGCGTCAAATCAGATACAGATGTAAAAGTTATTAAATTAATCTTAGTTTTTGTGTTTAACTAATAGCAAGTATGGGCTCATAACAGCATCATCATGATAAATAACATATTTGTGCATAATGCGTGGACAGCGGCGACAACGCGTAAAGAATATTTATAATCTGACTTGTTAGCTTAATATGCACCAACAGGACTTGTTTCTGTGCAACAAGGAGACTTTTAGATGGGAGGGGCAGAATAGCAATGAGAAGCTGAATGAGACTTGAACTTATTGAAGAGCTGTTACCGGACTTGCAGTTTGTAGGGGACCACAATCGTCACAGTAGGGAAAACAGTGGTTGGAGACCCCAGCATGACCAAAATTATTGCAACCGTGTGCAATGAACTTGCAATCTTGTTGCCTTTGAAATGGTTGCGCCGAAGACGGGGACTAGGTCTGTGATTACTCGCAGTCAGCTGCTATCTTCAAAGCAACTTTGGTGCATCAAGATAGTGATATAAGAATAAGACAGAGTCAGTCTGCTATCAGTCCGTTTGCAATTGAATGGAGTCAAGTTGGCAATTACATGCAATCTGTTTGTGATAATACGCTAATTAGCTGTGATAAATCAGTGAAAATCGCAACTCTGTTGTTGACTTCATACACAGAAATTCACATTAAACAGAAATTAACAAGTACTTATATTCAGAGTCCAGCCAGAACCTCATAGATTTGAAACAGAAATTCTGAAAATAAATAGTGATGTTGTTGCTGCGGCACGACAATTTAACTGCAAAATGACATAGGCACTCGGCGACCTTGCTTTTATATAGGAATATAACCAAGTTGCGCTCATTGGTGCAGATTGACTCATGTTGGCAATCTGTCTGTGTTTATAAATTAGGTGACAATTATTTGCAAGCCTTCGCCAATCTGTCTGAGAGTGACTGCAGTCAGTCTGAGTTGGACCGCGATTGTTTGGAGACAGGTTGCCTCCCACCAGGGGACCTGTGCAATCACCTTGGGATTGAGAAGTGGTCGCCCAGAGTTTGAGGTTGTTGTACGCCCAACCTCTGGGTGACCATTTGGTCTCCCCAACTACCTGCAATCGGTCAACGAATGCAAAAAAAATTCTGTGCAATAACCGGGCAACAATCGACTTTTCCTAGTCACGAGGAGGTTGTTGTCCTATTTTTATTCTCGTGTGATTGAGTCATTACAGAGCAGCTGGTCGGTTCTGAGCATGACTGCTTTCTGTACCAACTAAACTAGTAAAAGCAGGTGAATATTCTCTAAAGATTCACCTTGCTATTGCTCTATCCCCACATTTTGGGGGTTTGGTACAACTACATCAGTCTTACCCATGCATGTTGTCAATTTTCAGGGATACAGTCCTGTAAAATGTGCATGACTGCAGTCCTAGTCCCGCCTACTTAGATATGATTGCTCAAACTTTAATTGTCAGTTATCAGTGGGCCCAACACCAGACTTGTTTGAACTGCAGAGCAAATCAAGGATTCCAAAGGTGATGCAGAGGTCTGGAAAACAGACTAACTTACATTTTAGGATCACTTAAAGATGCTCTGTGGAATTTTCTTGTAAGCAAACAAAAGTTCACACTTAGTGTTTCTCACCAGAAGACATTGCGTGCATCTTCAGATTGAACAAAGGTGCTGGAGGCACTTTTAAGTGGTCAATAACTCCACAAGCAACCAATGTCAATTTAACATGAGCTCATTTCGAGGATGTGGGATATTCTATTGTTATTCATCACCAAGAGCCAAATTGAGGGCAGTCAGAGGTAAATACATTTTCTCTTCATTCGTGTAAAAGTCATCACGTACAGTTTCAGCCCCAAATTGCAGTTCTGTCATTTTCTGTCAATGAAAAACATCATTTTAAATTAACTGACAGGATTTGAAGAAATTATCTGAATTTGTTTCAACATTACGTTCAGTCTTCTCTTCAGTCGGGAGCGTTTTTTTGACGTGTGTGGGGTTCCCAAATGGCTGAATTGGCTTGTCACATTCCTCACCATTCTCAACCCCACAGATGGACGGAGGGAGGGAGGCCGCCAGATTACATTAGCAGATCCTTGTCCTATTTCTTTTTTTTCCTCCTTTCATTTAATTTTCTATGCTGAAAGCTACCAGCCAAAGAGGGCCACCCCCGCTTTCCTTCCGAATCCCTTCTGCACACATAACAAGACTCCCCTCCTTTGGTTACCTCAGGTGACAATTTACCACTTAGACCACACAGAGACTGTTCACACATGTACACACACACACACTCGCTAGCGAAGAATCCTTAACCCCCTTTCCCTTGACCCCCTTAAAAACCCATTTTAATTAGGAAAGGAACTGTCTGCCTGCAGCAGCCTGAACACCTAATGCCTCAGACAGGTTCATCTTGTTACCAAGCAAATAAATCCCGCTCACAGACACGCTGAGTTCAGACATGGCTTTAGGAGGCCTGAGGGTGGTTTCTTTTGACTGTAATGAAAGCATGCAGTGGTCGTGAGGCCCACTCCACCATCTCTGCTTTTGTAATATAGCCATGAATACAAATGGCCCCGCTAATTCACTCAAACTCCTAACAACGCTCATTTCCCTTTCTACCAGAGGTCATTTGGCGCTGTATTGCTCTTGCAGCTCCTTTCCTCATTACATCTGCCTCCCATGGGACTCTTTTCCTAATCCTCAACATAATCATTGTTAAGCAACTAAACATTCTCAAAATTATCTTGGTGTTAAGATGTGCTTAAGTTACACCCTCTCCTGTTTAGATTTAACACGTGCAATTGAAATAAACCTTATTTTTGTTGTTAGGGCCTGTTCTTTTTTTTGTTTGTTTTCTACATGACCTCAGTTTGGTGTCAAGATCAGCCCTGGATTGCAAGCTCAGCTGGAGGCAATCCAGACCTCTGGCAGCCCTGACAGCAACGTCCCTGCATCTGAGATGTTGCCAGGTCACTCTGGTGCCACCAGGCCTGGAGCCACAGCCGCAACCACAAGGAGCCCTAGATCCAGACTTGGGGACCACAACAAGATGCTAGGCTACAGGGAGTGACTGTACACAGAGAGGGAAATAAGAGTTTTTCAGAGCCTTTGGATATGGTAGTTTTATGTGTACTATCCTCAGTAAAAATCCAATCCAAAGAACTGAATGATTTGTTTCAGCTTCATAAAAATTGATTAATGTCATCAACATTCAGGTAGCTGCAAAGAGTCCTAACTGGAATTAAGTACTTCTCTGTGATGTGCGTTACCTTCATGAACTTCTTCTGTCTGCTGTTTGGTGCTGCACTGGAGTGCAGTGGGTTCTGCGAAAGATTTCTCTGAAATCTCCTGCTGCTATCATCAAGATTAAAGAGAGCTGTGAGATTGAATGGCAAATTTCTACATAAAACATACATTTTATTATGTAAAGTTTGTTTCACTGTACAGCTGTTTCTTTCAACCTTTAAGCTAAGCCAACTTGCTCCCAGCTCTAACTCCATACTAATCCACAGACTGTATATAAAAGATGGAATTAGCAACTCCTATTGTGGGCTACTGTTCTGAAGCCATCTTTTTTTTTCTTTTTCTCCCCTGTACCGAATGTGACCATATTGAGGTGATGAGAAAGTAAAACTGGGGACCTCTCAGCTAATGCCTGTGCTGGTTAGCTAGCATGGTTAGCAAAGTGCAGCTGTAATACACTGTTATATTAAATGTATTGCTAATTTTGGCTAGCGACAAACAAAATGTACTTACCAGAGAAACAGAAAAGCTAAATCCTTAGAGTTCAACCAATGTTGAAGAAGAAAAACTGGCACTCCCCTGTCACACAGAGTGGCCACGCCTCTAATTATGCATAATTTTAAGCCTTAATATAACTTAAATGGGCAGGTTATATAGAAAATCAGCCCCCATACAGCTGTTAAAAATCAAGCATTTAAACACGGGGGTCATTATGAATTGACTTGGTTTTAAAGCCAGCCTCATGTGGCCATTTATGAAACTGCATCTCCTAGTTGTCTTAATTTTTCTCCCCCAGAGAAATTAAGACAGATGTAAGTGTGGTACCATCCTCTCTTGTAACTCTTTGGAGAAAAAAACTAAAACAAACAAACAAACAAAAAAAAAAAAAAGCCAAATATATTTTCCCACATAAAAAAATTTGTGGCCTTATTTAGATTTTGTTTTTGCTCTGGTGTATGTCCTCCTAACAGGAAAGCACAGACTTTTCTCTCTAAGGTGCATTTCCCTCTGATGACGGAGAGCCAGCATGGTACAATGCACCATTGTGTACGAGCGCTGTGCTGATCCTCGGTATGTACTGTTTGACATTTGTGGCATTCCCGCCGAGTTCTACCCCGATTATGCTTATCAATGAGAGACAGACTGATGGTGGAAGATAAGGCCCTCACCAGCTTTTGACTTAGCCACAGGGCTGTTATGAGAACAAATGTTCCCCACAATTCAGGCATCCCTTTGGAGCCTATTAGAAGGTCAGAGATTCTTTATGATAAATGGATCTGGAGACCAAATAGCAGCATATTGTCCTGAGTTTAAATGCTTTCCTGCTCAAGAAATGCTGATGAAAACATCCTGTTGGCGCTGTTGTCCAGTAAATTTTATGATGGGCTTATGTAACTGTCACGCTGGCTGTCTATTAATAACCACTATATAGGGGGCTGTTCTGTTTTAAACATGTTTATTGGTGTTTTGAGCATTACCTGCCTGCTGCTATAACTCTTTCTATCCTATAGAATTAAAACTTTTTTCCCACTGGGGACAGTGGAAAAAAAAGCACAACGCAAACTGATAGAGTTAGCAGTGGCTTTTTCATGATTCATACATTGCTTTGGAGATGTGAGTTTATCTCTGTGACAAATTAAAGTTCAGTAATGACTCTTCTTTTGGATTTGTTTTTTGTCACCCACTCCAAAGGGAAAGATCTGGCTGTTTTACTGCTAAATGTTCCACTATGTTCCCCAGTTAGCTGGTGACCCTGTCCAACCTGTATTTTGTGTTTTGTGCTGGTGGAGCGGCAAGCATTGGGTTAATCAGAGAGGTGTCATGGATTGTCTGATGGATCTTACTCAGATGAGAGTTGTGAGTTGAAAGCTGTAATTCAAAGCAACAAGCAGTGAGATGCTAAAACTCTCCACGAAGCATGGGGGAAACTGCAGAGTCAGGTGATTTTTCTTTGTGGCTTCATCACTGGTAGCAGCTGCATTCACAAGCAAGTAGTCATGAGATCGACTGTTGACATAAAAATAGTGATAGTAGCAGCTTTAAGCATCTGACTTATAATCAACACATAACTCATGTTGTGTAGTGTCGCTTTCAATGTTCTTTCCAGATTTTTTTTTTTATGGGTTTGTTTGAATTGACTGCAAGAATGACCTGTTAATTATTGGACTTTTTTTTTTCCAGAATCCATCCTCACACTCTCACATTCACACCCACGGCCAATTTAAAATTACCAGTTAACCCAACGTGCTCCTGTTTGGACTGTGGGAGGAAGCCAGAGTGCTGGAGGAAGCCCATACAGCCACAGGGAGAACATGCAAACTCCACACAGAAAGACCCCAGTCAGTCCCTGTCTGGTTTAATTTACAAATCCTGTGTTATGGGTCGATTTATGAATCCTTTCTGAAAGCTTTCTGTCCTCACGTCCTAATCTATAACCGTGCTGTCCCCCATCAGAGCCTGTTATCAGCCTTATATTGCACCAATGATAACCCATTCAAAGGGCACATTAACATATCGCCTGTGAAGCGCTGTCTTGGGCCCAAGCGATTCGGATCGTAAAACATAAATGTCCTGCTTCAGGGTTAATCCATGACTCGCAGGAAGCCGTGCTTGAGCAGACTGAGTCCGGGTGAGGAGACACGAAAACAAAGTTAATGGGTGACAAACCGCAGTAATGCTCTGCTGCTATAGGGCACTGCCTCCATTAACCGTAGCCCATCGAAAGCCATCCCACTGTGCTGAATGACTACTGCATCTGGCCATTCTGTGGTAATGAGGTAGTAAGGAGTTTCAATCTGTCTTATACACGCATGCCCTTTTTATTCCTGTGCACGTAAATCCTCACACTTCATGTTACTATTCGAGAAGTGTTCATCCCCGATGCCAAGATTTAACATTAGGAAACAGAAGGAGTCTGCAGCACTGGTCATCAACTCTATATGTTTTTTTAGGCTAATAAGGTGTATGTTGGTTAAACTGCTCATGCACAGTTGTAACCAGAATGCAGTTTGCTTGCAGCAACATGGCCCATGTTTATCAGGAAGCAGTTGAGTCTGGTTTGGTTGTGGAGCCTCAATAAACAGCTCCATCCTGTATAAATAGCAGAGCCTTTGGTCTGTTGCCACTGCGGCTGAGTGCAGCAGCAGGGAGGAACAGCTGTAGTCGCTCTGTCGCCGAGGCAAGATCACTCCTCAGCCATTCTGCCAGTCTAGTCCGTGTCATCTAACATAAGCAACACTTCAGGACCCCAGAGCCTGTTGGAGGGCCTGGCTGTAATTTCAGCCCACAAGCACCTCTCTACCTCATGCATGTACCTGTGTCTGTATCTGCAGGTAATCCAGCTTTCTGTGTACCTTTGTATTCTGTGTTAATCAGTATTTTTTTTAAGGGGAATGTAATACAAAAGGTGTCTCCCATAGCAACTAAACCACAAAGACTTTTCCAGCTCTATACTTCCCATCAGCTTTATAGTGTTCTAGTGTTTTTCAGAACATTGTTTGGGTTTTACGCCCCACAACATTGTTTGGGTTTAGTCTCACCGCAGCTCATCAGCTTGGTTTCCACCTGCAGCGGGCTAATGCTTCCTTTAGAAAAATCATGTCAAAGCATGTCAGATTTGGGACTAATCACAGAAACATAATTGTGTAGCACTAAATCGGTATATACATTATTTTACCAATCCCAGAGTGTCAAATACTGCTTTTGTCAAAGCCACTGGCATCTCACAGGTATACACGAGGTGTCATTTTACACTGGTGTCATGATACACTGACACCACCTGGGTTACATCAAATATGGACACTTTTAAATGTCTTTTGTCACACACAAGTGTGTACAAGCTAAACTTCTTTGTATGACTGAGAGCCTGATCAATTTATTGGCGGGACCGATATATTGGCCGATATTAGCTATTTGCTGATATATCTGTATTGACTGGTAAATGAAAATTGAAGAAGTAAAGAAGAAACAAGAGGAACACCCTACAGCCATGTTATGAGTGTTGATCTTGCAGTTTGTCCACCAGAGGGCACTCTGCAACTTGCCCATTGGCAACACGTGTTTGGACCGCCACAAACACAACAAGCAGCTGATCTGAACAGAGTCGGGCAGAACGTAAACACGTAATCCATGACTTGCTGTGACAATGAAGCAAGATTATTTTTAAACTGCATTATCATGTTTTCTTAGTGAGGGCTCAAACATAACTACACATAACAAATGTAAGAGTAATCTGTATATCTTTCATGTGTCTGGAAAAAAAAATTGTCTGATATCGGAATTTTAAATTTTAAAATATCCGTATCAGTATGGGTCTTACAAATCCTGTATCGGTGGGCTCTAATAAATTTTACATCAGTGCAGCAAATGACAGGAACAGATATAAAAAAAACATAAATGAAAATGTTTTCAGGTAAATAAATACATAATACTGCAGTCAAACTGTTAATATGAAATGTGGGCTAGTTTAAAGGAGGCCTTCAGGTGGGTGATGGGTCACTTGGCCCTGCTCCCAGAACAGTTTGTAAAGGAAGGATTAGGCTGGGTTAATTGGATAGATGGTCCAAAAAGATTAGGTGCTGTAAGGAGCATTTCTTCACCCCCTTCAGCCTGACACACTGAATAATGGAGCGCCTGACTGTAAACAGAGGGCTCAGATAAAGTGTGTTAATGTGCCGACAGAGCTGTCAGCCTGGAAGGAGACAATGTGCTGGAGATGTCTGAAATAAGCACAGTTAGGTTAGGTGTTAAACATAAAGGTGATTATTACATGGAGGAATGGGTGGATGGATATAATCTGCCAAAGGAGTCACATTTTATTGCACCTGTTCGGTCCAGTTTACATGATGTTTAAAGCTTTTTTTTTTGGCATGTCAAGCACCTTAAAACTACTGTGGTCTAAGTTTTCCAAAATATAGGGTTAGGTTTACTTCTCATCTCACCAGTACGCTCTTAATGACAGTGCCACTGGGCTAATAGTTAGCAGGTAAAGTTTGGTCAAAGTTTTAGTTTAGCAGTTTAGGAATAATTAGCACTAATTACAGCTGGTGCTAATGGAATGGAATGCCATTAGCTGTGTAGGTATTGGTCATAAAGACAAATTAAACCGGACCTGATGATGACACTAGATGAATGAAGCTACTTTCGGCTGCTCTCTTATTCACAAGGGGTCACCACAGCGGGTAACTCCACGTGTTTGATTTGGCAGATTTTTATACCTGATGCCCTTCCTGAAGCAACCCCAAAGGGATCTGTGTGTCCTCCCGGGATCAACCCGGGATCTTTAAAACTGGACCTGATGATGACGCTAGATGAATAGTTATCAAATATCACGGTTCCATCCAATAGTTTCTGAGGCCTTTTACTTTGGTTGAAAAGTTTGGGGGTCACTAAAGTCAATAGATGTTTGGCACCGCTGAGTGCAAAAGTCTACCTCTGCCTCCTGAACCACAGCCGCCCCGAATTCTTCTCTAATATTGTTGTAACCCTAAACAACCCTTTTTTTTAATAAATCCTAAAGATTCTAACAGTATGCTTACAATCTCCCAGAACCTTGCAGATTGATAACTTAAACCTGGATGTCTTGCAGAGTTTGATGGTTCCTTTTCCATATCTGTCCTGCTGCAGGTCCTTCAAGCCAGACTTTGTCCTGATTCGCCAGCACACCTACAGCATGGTTCCCGGTGAAGACTTCAGGAATCTTGTCATCGGCCTGCACTTTGGTGGCGTCCCAAGCATTAACTCTCTCTTCTCCATCTACAACTTCTGCAGCAAACCTTGGGTGGTAAGGGGTCCCTAACAGCTCTCTTTTGCTCTATTTTAACCCACACAAAGGTGTCGTGAAGTCCCTCCCTCGGCAGCTCCCTCCGACTGATTTATTTGTGCTATTAAATGGAGCTGGAACACCTGTGTCTGGAGCCAGCGGAGCAGGCAGCCTCCGCCTCCACATGTTTTTAGTCACTCTGTACTGAGGGAAGCTACAAAACTGCAGTGAAAAGCATATGGATACTTGGCTTTGAATGAGTTCATAAATTACTGTCCTGCCACCTATAGTATAGTTTTAAAGCAGCAAATATGCAGCACAAGGTGTGACACACAGTTTGGTCAAATATGCAGTTCTTCACTACATATTTATAGTTTTGTTACCCATTTTACAAAGCATACCATAAGTTTAAAAAAATGAAGACTTTTATCGTCGATCACCAGTGATTCACCTATCATACTGTACATGTTACCCAGCTGCTGAATGCAACAAGTTCAAAACCATTAACTGAAGCAGGTATGAAGACCTAAGTCCATTAGAAAGGAAATTCCAGCACCTTGAGAATAAATAACTCCAAGAATGAATTACCCCTGAGTATAAGCAAATGGATTCTTCCTTTTGGAGAACAGGTGTTCAAACCCACACAGTGAAAGGTGGGTCTTACTATACCATGTCACATTTTATAAACAGCTAAAAGTGTCTGACAAAAAACCCCCAAAAAACATTGAGTTGCAGACAGTCAATGCAATCCGTGTCCTCTGCTTCAAAATGTTATGCTAAGAACACATGTGAAGCTTCTAAAAGTTTCTCTTAAGCCTCTCCTGCTCTGCTTGAATAATGACGTCTGACTGTCTTGTTTATTTTTGCTTGCAGTTTTCTCAGATGATTAAGCTCTACCACTCCCTCGGCCCCGAGAAATTCCCCCTGAATGAACAAACTTTCTATCCCAACCACACGCAGATGGTGAGTGCCTTGCAGATATTATTCTTCATTTAAACAGGACAG
>VUQI01024925.1:23626-52971 GCA_015106735.1 Paratilapia polleni | reverse complement strand
TTTCATACTGCCCAAAGAGAAACAAGAATGTTCTTGTAATGAGCACAATGCACACAGATGCATCTCTGAGCACAAGAGAAGACATGAAGCCACAAATGATCCTCGATTACAACTCCACCAAAGGAGGAGTTGACAATCTGGACAAAGTCACAGCAACATACAGCTGCCAGCGCAAGACTGTCCGTTGGCCCTTGGTGATTTTCTACAACATTGTGGATGTGTCTGCTTACAATGCCTATGTTCTGTGGACTGAAATCAACCAGCAATGGAATGCCGGGAAATTGTATCGACGTCGGCTTTTCCTGGAAGAACTCGGCAAAGCACTCGTCACTCCCATGATCCAGAGGCGAGCCAGGCCAGCCCGATCCTCAGCAGCGGCAGCTGTCATTGAAAAGGTCAAGATGGGGTCATCCAGCCAATCTGCAGTGGATCCAGTGGACACAGGTGTAAAGAAACGGAAAAGATGCCAGGTCTGTCCCTCCCGAGATGACATTAAAACAAGTACCTCTTGTGTGAAATGCAAGAGTTATATCTGCAGAAAGCACACAGTTACATTCTGTCCATCATGTGGAGAGCATTGAAATGTTGAACTTGGAAAATGTGAAAAAAAGGGGCAAGTTAAATGGAAAAAAAATTCAGAGGGAAAAACTTGAACAAAATAGCTCTTAAATATAGTGTTGAAATTAAAAATGTCTTGTTATGTCTCTTTTCTGAATGTTCACATAATCTAAAATAAAGTTGTTGTTGGTTTAAACTGTTTTTTGACTGTTTTGAGTGGATGTACACAGTACGGGTCAAAATGACCCGCAACATAATCATTGTATTTTTTTTTCAACATAATACAAGGGTTAAACATTGTGTGGTAATCAATTTTTATAGCACAAGCAAAACTCTTGATGCCTTAAGAGGCTTTTATTGCACTGAAAATGAAACTCACAAACATCAAAATGTTTTCATGTTTTTTTTAATTATGTGTCTGTTATTTGCAAATCCAGTGACTATTTTTAATACTCGGATGCAAATCCTTTGCAGTCGATGTCTGCAAGTTTGTAACCCTCGGATATCACCAAATATTTCCAATCTTTGAGATGCATTTTCAGGCCTTGCAGCTGCCTTCAGTTGCCGCTTGTTTGTTGGTCTTTCTGCCTTCAGTTTTGTCTTCACTAAGTGAAAAGTATGCTTAATTCGGTTGAGGTGAGGTGACTGACTCAGCCATTTTAACTTTATATTGCGTTGCCTTGACATATTCTTGGGTTGTTTTTGCTGTATGTTTTGGGTCATTGTTTGCACCGTGAAGCACTGTCCTTTCAGCTGTGCATCCTTTGACTGAGTCTCAGCAGAAAATACAGCTCTTTACACTTAAGATTTTCTCCTGCTACATACGGTATATGAACAGTGGAATCATCATCTGGAAAGCAGAGAGTACCGGCCTTGCACAAGGCCAGTTAAACGACATAATCATTTATTTTAAAATACTGTGTTTACACACATCTTTTTAGGCAGCAAACAGGTAAAACCAACAATTATACTCATTAAAACTCAGCAGCACACTTACATACTGAAGCAACTGATGTTACTTGCACACCACCCTAAGCAGGGCCTTTTAATCATTTTTTTTGTCAATGCAAATCATCCACTGGTTGATTAAGTAGGCATGGTAAAATTTGTCAGCCATTGGGAGTCACCCTAAAGGCTGTCCGTTATGCATTTGTCTAGTATACAGCCTCTCAAACTGCTGATGTGACTGAATTTCCAGGATATACCCCAAAATGTATTGAGTTGTTTCTTTGCCCATGTGCCACCTCTCTAGCCAGTTTAATGAAAATCGGCCTAGCAGCATTTGCATAATCCTTCGAACAGACAGACAAACTGCAACAAAAACATAACCCCAGTGATACAGACAATAAAAACTGTGACCCAGTTCCACTGGCAGCCATACACGCTCATGCCTTAACACTTCCTCCACCGTGTTTGACACATGATGTAGTATGTTTTGGATCATGAGTGCTGAGAGACTGTGCTAGTTATTGTGAAGGGCTTCACAACAGCAATGACAGAATTCTGCTCTAATCCCCTGTAGTTAGTCTTTTAGCCTTTCAAGCCCATTGGTCTTGCAAAGGTTGCCGGTGCAATTCTTTTTTTAATAATAAACAAAGCAAAATTTGAAAGAAAAAAGGTTTGCTTTCGTTCCTTTGTCTCTGTGATAGGTTGTAAAATAAAGCAGACCTATCAGAGAGAGAGAGAGAGAGAAAGCTTTGATAGGCTGTTGCTCTGATAGGCTCATTTGCATCAACACCTCTTTGGACTTCATACCAGTGTATTTAGTATCCATTGAAAAGCTACCAAACACAATCCAGCAGTTCAACCCCACACCTTTTTTCTGCTTGATTTATCATGGTAAAACAAGGGAAGAGGCTACACCTGTCCATAAACCTATTAAAAACAGAGGGACTGCATACTGTGGCTTTAATTTTTTTGTTAAACTCCTTGAAATAAAGTTAAAGGTCTACATTTCAATCGCAATCATTCAGTCTTGACTCCTTCATTTCAACTACATTGTGGTGGCGTACGGAGGTAAAATTACAAAAATTGTGCCACTCTCAGAAAAGCCTATTGATGAGCATCCCTGTGGCCTTACTGTATATATCAATCCGTCCGTTTTCTTCCGCTTATTGATGAACTGTCCCAATATAAACTTCTTCAACTTTCTTCATTTGCTGCGCCTCTCTTTTCCTACTTTTATTCATATCATGCTCCAGCCAAAGGTTGTAAAATATTTAACCATCATGACAATACCAAAACATCAATCAACACATTTATATCACTTAAGTGATCCAAATTAACAGAGTTTTGGTGGCATCAAGTGCTTTGCAATTACTCACATTGCACTTGACGCAACAGCACAGTTAATAACAGCTGCTCTGAAGTGACTGTTGTGGTAGAGAGAAAGAGAGAAATGCACGTTATGCAGAGGCACTGTTGCACTCACAGCTAATTGTGTTTATTCATTTTAATTTGCTCCGAGTGCTAAATCAGTGCTCTTCCAGCGACACGAGGTGCAATTAGCCAGGCTGTGAAAACAGGAGGCAGTGTGTCTTCTAAAGTGTCCCCTCCTCTCCTCTTTGATTCGTGGATTATCCATCCCTTGTCCTTCACATTTCTTTTCTTTCTACATAACCAGGCTGGAGAAGCACTCAATAAAAGTAACATCTAATAGCTTCATAGTGTGAGAGTCAATGGGAAGATTACGCAAATTGTCGGAACACTGAAATTCAATTTGTTTTTTAAGAAAACTGTGAGACATGGTGTGTCCTTGGTTTTCTAACGTCTTTGATGGATTTGTTTAATCATAGATTAGGCAGATGTAAACTGTAAAGTAATATTAATGATATTCCACGCATTAAAGTAGTTGTTTTGCTGTCAATTGTTGGGTTTCTATATCATAGAAAAGCTTTTAGCATCAAGAAAAAGAAGGACGTTTGGGCATCGAACTGTAGCCTATGAGTTGTATAGTTTCACCAGTTATAAAAAGTTAATTGAACCCTTTTAGCCTGAAACAGTATTATGTGCCAGAGTAAGTTTGTAAACACATGTGACTGTAAGACAAAACAGAATGTAGAGCAACAAAATACTTTGTGACTGTGTAAAGGCAAACAGCTCTTTGTGTTTTTGGCACTCAGTTTGTTGTTTCGTTCCATGATGAATGTTAGCAAAACCCTGCAGCATATCTTTGTCTCCATCACTTTATCTGTAATGTTTGGTGCACTGTCTTACGTGCTAGGTACGTGTTTTTGAATTTTGAAACAAGTCAGATCACACCTCTGTCTGTACAGGCCCAGTTACCAAGAAATACCTTCCCTGCCCTCCTGAGAGAAAGAAAAAAATATAAAAAGAGGAACACAAAACCAGAGGTTGGTAGAGCCTGAGACTGGTGACTTGCAGAGAATGTTTTGACTATTCACTCAGACACCCCTGCTGGATGTCTTAGGTCCAAAGTTTGTAGCTCAGTTCTCGTCAGAACTTTGTTTAGGTTAAATGTGGCCCAAAAGTCACATTTACCCACCAACTGTCCTGAAGTCTAAAGGTTACCGCTCCAAAGTAAGCCAGCAATGGATTTGATCAGAGATGACACAGGTTGAGAGGCATGAGGCCAGATAAGACAAGGCTATGACAAGGTGTGTGAACTCAGCAGCACTGATCTGTTTCTGGCAGAGTTTAAATCCACCTTGCGTCTTGGCTGACTGTTGGGCTCCTCCGGTATCTCCGGTTCTTAGTTTTCTTCATCCCTCTGTCTTTGTCACTTAATTTGTCCTCAAAATGCTCACTCTGCTTTTGTCTTTATTTTTCTGCCTTTCTACACAACTCCAAACTCTCGAGTTGTAAAATACTGGGAATAGCCGTAAAACTCATCTCATTTCTATCTCACTTTTGCCTCCATCATTTGTGCATATTAATCATACTTGAATCCATATGCCAAGCCCATTTTTTTCTCACACTGGACTGATTGCATTGCTAATTTTAACATATTTGGTAAGATGTTAAATATATCTTTAGTGCATTTGCACCTGAATTTTATGCTTCCTGAAGACGTGCCTTGGTTCGAGAATGTGCAGTCATATTATGCGTTGTGTGCAGAGGTGAAGGTAGCTTCTCATACACATGAACATACCAATCTGCCAGACTCTCTGGTGAAGCTGTTGAAAATACATAAGCACACTGTCACCTGCCCAGCTTCCTGCCCGACCCTCTTGATACCTGCAGGTTTCACAAAAATGATTTGCTTCAGCTCCTTCTGATGAGGTGACGGTAATCTGCTTTTGACTACAAGCAGGAGCAAACCTCCTGTTGATGCCTTATACAGTTCAGTCTCATGTAAGATATAACACCCTTGAACAAGCATAGTGCCCGAGAGTGAAAACTGTACCAGACAGAGTTTTTACACAAACACCAGTTTACTCTCATTTCCCTATGGCCCTGATCCTCTCCCCTTTTTACAGTTACAGAGTTAATGTGAACTGGTGCCTCGTGGTGAGAAGTAATTAACACTCAGTCTGTGACTGCCTGAAAATGGGTGTGTCTGGTCCTCTCTCTCTCTCTCTCTCTCTCTCTGCATCCCCTCTGGGGGTCTTCTGATGCTTGCTCTTGGGCTGTTCCTGTGTTAAGCATGATTACCAGCTGGCTTCCCCCAGATTGATGCACAGAGGTTCCCCTTAGGGTGTCTGCCTCCTCCTCTTTGCAAAGTAGGTCTGGCAGGAAGGGCTGTCCTGTGCCCTGGTAGTTTGACCCCTGTGAGGTTTCACACAGGGGTGATAGTGTGTGTATGTGTGTGTGTGTGTTTGGGGAGGATAAGAAACCCATTCTTGAGCCTGACAGATTCAAACAGGTTGCAGTTAGCTCATTTAAACCCTGCTCTTGTGGGCCATTAGATGGAGCACACTAGACTGTTGAACCAGCTGCATAAAGCGTATTTGTGAAGCATGGTGCACTAGAGCAGTAGTTTCAAAGACACTTTAGTTTGAGTCATTTGGAGCTTTATAAGGCGATTAACTTTTCTAACACTTTGTCAGGACTAAGTCTATGATCCTGTCTGTCCATCGGCAGCTGTGTGTCCTGTTTAAGTTAACATACTTAATGTCTAGATGCACTGTCAGTTCAGCATGCATAATCACCTGTAATTTAGAGTCTAACTTGTATTCTTTTACAAAATTGTCTGTGATTTATGAACAAAGACAAAGATTGATTGATTTCCTAATCTTCTGCGTCATCTCTCTGTATCACACAAACTCCTCCAACTCCATATGCAGTTGATAGCAGTGAAACCCAATAATTCTCCTTGCTCTCAGAGCTATATTTGAGGGCAGCTTGGCAGCTTATATAAATGAGTCAAAAGCTACCTTTTTTTTGTTTTTGCAGTGTTTATATATTTAGGTGCCATATGAAATTTTATGCACCTGTAGCTTGAGAATCATGTTACAGCATCTTTCTTATAAAGAAAACCTGGATATAAAGTTGAAAACGCTGCACATTGCACACAGTCAGTGTATACAGTAAGCTGTTACTGTAAATTTGGGAGCATGTTAGTGTTTTCATATATTAGCAGAGCATTGTCAGACCTTTGTAAAATTCTGAGGGTCACAGCTTTAACCAATTCACACCAAAAATGGGCTGATCCCAGGTTGTTGCTTCAGTGTGATGTTGTAATAAGATGTGAGGGGGTTTGTGTGTGTGTGTGTGTGTGTGTGTGTGTGTATGCATGTGTGCTAAAAGCTGTTAATCCGCTGGTGCTTATTGTGCAGACACAGAAAGCCCAAGGCAAGATGGCTTGGCACCATTCAGATGACTTCCCCCACCGCACCCCCATCACCACCACCACACCCCATCTGTGTCCCCGCCACCACCACCACCTTGTCCTTTTGTTCCTGTCCTCTCCACACATGCACACCAGCACCCAAACTTTACGGGACATCTGTTATGAGGGGAAAGAAAAAGGAGCAGAAAGGGAGGGAGGACAAGTGTGTGAGGAGGTACACTTAGCTGAGGGGTGGCGGGTGAGGGATGGAGGTCGCAGAGAAACATGTGTAGTCAGGATAGTGGGGGTTGTCATAGAGTACAGAAAGGGAAGTGGGGTAGCTAAGGAGGAGTAGGCAGATAATTGATGGATGGAAGTAATTGTGTGTAATGCAAGCAAAGAAACATGGGCCTCTGGGAAAAAGAGATTGAGAGGGAGAAAGAGAGGGAGCCAGTGGATTGGGGTTGGGGATGGGGGGGGTGTAAAGAGAGGAAAGAGAATAATGAAGAGAGGCAGTGTGCAAAAATTAGGAGGCTAGGAAAGAAGAGAAAGGTAGGGAGAGAATGAGTAAATGAATACAGAGAGGATGCTAGGAGAGAGAGAAGCAGGAGGAGCACAAAAAGGGAGGGGGCTGCTGTTCTGTTGCATCACTCAGTGTGAGCTGGGGTTAAGGAGGAGTAACTACCTGCCTGTCAGGCTGATTGTTCATCCCTATGCATCAGGGGATACACGTCCCGGTTTTTGAGAAACGGTGCAGATTCACTATGTGGGCCACTTAACCACAGAAAATGGCTGGGAATATAAGCAGTGCTGCCAGTTTGGGCATTCTGAAGTGGTCATGATTGCTATAGATGCAGATGACGCTATCGCTTCCCTTAGTACAAGACGGCCGTTATTAGATATTCTCATTTTATGCACTCTGTTTGCAGTCTGCCTCACTGGAATCATTTGTTTTGTATTAATAATTCCCCTACCACAACAAAACCCCTCCATCGAAAAGCCCAATCATCAGGCTTCCTCAATAATTACAACTTCTGCAGCCTGGGTGCCTTTTCAAACAGCCGCGCTGCCTCATCTTTCAGTGAAATGGAAACAAAGCCTATGTACTCCAGTCTCGATACACAAATTACAGCATACCAATAGCGTGTAAAAGAGAAAGAAGACAGAAAGAAGGCACCAGAGGCAAAATGCATTGAGTTTCCTCTCACTTTTTCACTGTGCAACACAAGCATGTCTCCCAGATGGGGAAGAAAAGTTTGTCAAGCGCATCACGGTGGAGAGAGTAAAACCTTCCCCAGCCCCTGGGAAGATAGAAGGTGACATTTCTATGTAAATGGAGACAGACACTCTCCACTGTATTCCAGCTGACAGGAAACAGAGTGGGCAACCTGGCATTTTCTTTTCTTTTTTTGAGAAGTTGAAGATTTAGTTGTTTCTCTGACATTTGTTATCTGGTTGGAAGATGAATGCAAAAAGCTTTACACAGTGTGGTTGTGTTTATAAGGAAATTCTCTTGTGCATTTGTCTCACAAGTATACACACATACAAAGAAAGTGTGTTATTGGCTCTAAAGAAGATTAACCCGTCAGCATTAACTAGTCCCCTAATCTACACACTAGTAGATTATTTGTTTGTTTTTCTGGTCTAAGATAATAAAAAAAAAAAAAAATTATTCTATTCTTTCTTTTCTATTTTTTTAAATTATTATTCTGAAGTATTGGCAAATTAATTCAAGTTTTTGTCTAGTTTTAGTGAATATGTCCTTATTGCAGTCAGCTCTCTTTGATTGCTGTAGGTTTTATAGATTCAGAGATCAAAATAATTTAGGGCAGGAAAAGAATGAAGAATAATCCAAGCAATCCCAATTGGGCTGTAACACCTGCAGTGGCTGGTCCCCTAATTAACTCTCAAGTCTCGGTGTCGGAGAAGATAATCCTGATTAAAAAGTGATTGAGTTTGGAGGAAGAATGACAACAGAGCAATCAGAGATACCAGTCGTGGCTGGGGAGATTAGCACCAGGTTGGGGGGGGTTACCCAACCCCCCTTGCTGCTGTCGCTCTTTTGTTTAAGGATCAAATCTAGGGCAGAATAATAGCTTTGGAAATTTTTTTTTAACTTATAATTTTTGTACTCCAGGGAAGATTGTCACTGGCACTGAACTACTTTATCATTTTTGTATGTTATCGGCCCACTGATATATCAGATGGGCTCTAGTAGTTTTGACAAGACATAGCAGACTAGCGGGTTACTGATTATATGAATACTTATTTTCTATCTTAAGATACAAGAAATAAAATGCTTTTAAGGCATGTGGAGTAATTACAATTTAAATGTTGTCAGACTTATCGCAGACTTATTACTCTTATTTTCTTTGGCTGTATAGATATATAGATGAAACAAAATTTAATCAAGGTAAAGGTGTTGTTCCTGAACTTATCTGGGATTTTCCAGTTGGTATAAAGCATGCTGGAACTTCTGACAACTGTCTTCTAAAATCAGTGATCAAAAAGTTTATTTTCCACTCTGGCCATTTTTGAGACAGAAATTCAAATAAACAAGCACTTATTGTTTGAGAGCAACCATAAGGTTTTAGTTACCCTGTGATAGCAATTACTTTTTCGTCTTGAGTGTCCTGAATGCAAAGCCATTACGTGCATATTTTAAGAAGGTTGTTTAAATCTATCCCGTATAAAGGGTAAAAATTAAGCACCTGTTAGTTTATCTGGTGAAACACAGAATTAAAGTAGGGGGAAAGTATACAGATTTTTAAGAGGAAACAAATAAAGCTGTAATCAGAGTCTATTTGTTGTTGATATGGGAAGATGGTGAGGGGGGAAAACAGAGCCAGCACTGCTCCGATTAAGCTTGCAGCCTGATGCCACCAAGTGGGAACTAGAAGAGAAATACGCTTCAAAGACAGGGAGACATCATAAATACCTACATGAAGACATCAGGATCAATGTCGGGGAACTAAAAGAAAGTCTTACCAAACAATAGTGAAAGGCACAAGATAATTAAATTGGAATGCAACATCCCAAGTTTCTCAGGAAAATAGTCTACCTGATGTAAGAGTTACAAGAACACATTTGTATGTTTTATCAGAGTGATGTCTCTGAGCAAAGTGTATCATCTGCGGCATATGTCTACTGCCAATAATGCTCCCTGTCCACTACTCTTATTAAGTCTTTCAGCCAAAGGGATAGGTGGGAGCTATTTGGAGATAAATCCAACCCTTGTCCCCACCCCTTAGGGCAGCCCCTATGACATTTGTCATTATACCCCAATCTGTAGTCTCAACAGGGTGCAGGATAGGCCTGAAAACATGAAAGGGAAGACAAAAGCGGGTTTGGCATGGAAATAGGGGTTGCTGTTCACATCCCCATCATACTTGCCCTTGGGTTAGTGTAGTGGAAAACCAGGGAGAGACAGAAACAATAAAAGCAGAAATGACAGTGAGAGTTGGTGTGTGTATGTGTGAGTGAAAGAAAGAGAGAGACAGAGACGGAGAGAGACAGACAGTGAGAACTGCAGGCAGAAGGGAAATGGAGACAGCAGTTTAGAAACAGGAGGTAGATGGAGAGCAGAGGGTCTCCCATTTTCATGGAAATAAAGGAGCACTAATGAATTTGAACCAGTGCCCTCCAGGGATATACCATAAGGGCAAAAATAGGAAGAAGCAGATTGGGGTTTAGGAGCTTTTTAAACTACAGCCAAACTGTCTTTTAGCACACAGGGGTGCTCCCAATTCTGCAATCACTAAGATGGCCGTCGCCCCACTTGCCAACTGCCACGGGATAGGCCCGTGCCAGGACCCAGAGAGGATTTGATGCCAGAGGAGATGTGCCTAACTGGGCAGACTACAATACCTCCCTCAGCCAACAAGTTCATTTATGTGCCTATCTAACTCAGTTTTATTTACCTCATTTGTGCAGCACTGTGTGTGTTATTTTAACACATTGCAGTGTAACAGTATGTGGTACACTGGGCCTATTTTGTAGTAACATATAGTAGTAAAGTAAATGTTGCAAATGTGGATTAAGGGATTTGTTTCCTTTTGTAGCGCACGGAATAGAATATGGCACAAAGATTAAAGAAGTGTCCAAGACAATATTGATTTTTTAAATTGCATTTACTGTCAGGTCCATAAGTGTTTGGACAGTGACACAATTATTTCCGCTGTAGACCACCACAGTGCATTTGAAATCAAGATGTGTCTGAAGTGCAGATTTTGAGCTTTAATACAGCCATTTTTACACACAGTCCCTCATTTTCAGAGGCTCAAAAGTAAATGGACAGTTGACTGACAAGCAGCCCCATAGCCAGGTGAGGCCCATTCCCTCGTTATTCCATGACAAATTAAACAGATAAAAGATCTCAATGTGAGGTCCAAAGAGATGTCGATCCAAGATTCTATCATTAGAAACTAAGAAAAACTAAGAGAGAAACCAACAGAGATGGAAAAAATGTTAGGAGTGGCCAAATCAATAATCTGGTGCATTCCTAAAAAGAAGGAATACACTGGCCAGTTTAGCAACACCAAAAAGTCTGGAAGACCTTCATGACATCTACATGACATGACATATACATTCTCATGGAGGTGGGCATATCATTGTTAAGTCTGTACTCAAAGATGACTTTATGAATTAATACAGATGGGGTTAAAACAAAGTGCCAACTTTTCTAGAACAGAAAAGACAGATTACACTTTGTCAGAAAACATCTAAAAGAGCTCTGGAAGAATTCTTTGGACAGATTAAACCAAGATTAACCTGTACCAGAATGATGGGAAGATAAAAGTATTTAGAAGAAAAGAAAAACCTCATGATCCGATGCATAGCACATCATCTGTTAAACATGGTGGAGGCAGTGTTATGGTATGGGCGGGTATGACTGCCCGTGGAACCGGGCCACTAGTGTTTATTGATGATGTGACTGCTGATAGAAGCAGCAGGATGAATTCTGAAGTGTACAGGGCTACACTCTCTGCTCAGATTCAGCCAAATGCTGCAAAACTGATCGGACAGCGCTTCACAGAGCAAATGAATAATGACCCAAAGCATATTGCAAAAGCAACCCAAGAGTTTCTCATGGCAAAGAAATTGGATATTCTTCAATGGCCAAGTCAGTCACCTGATCTCAACCCAACAGAGCAGCTTTTCAGTTACTGAAGACAAAACTGAAGGCAGAGAGACCCACAAACAAGCAGCAACTGAAGGTGGCTGCAGTAAAGGCCTGGAAGAGCATCTCAAGGGAGGAAATACAGTATTTGATGATGTCCATGGATCTTAGACTTCAGGCAGTGATTGACTGCAAAGGAGTTTCATCCAAGTATTAAAAATAATCCTTATATTTAAAATAATGTTAGTTTGTCCAGTTACTTTTGAGGCTCTGAAAATGGGAGACTGTATATTAAAAATGTAACTCCTGTAAAACCCCTTGAATTGAGGCTGAAAATGTGCACTTCAATCACATCTTGTTTGTTTGATTTAAATTCTCCACTATGGTGTTCAGGGGTAATTTTTATTTATTTTTTTTAAATGACATTGTCCAAATACTTCTGGACCTTACTGTATGTGCTGTTCAGGCCAATAACTACATTTAATGATCAGTTTTTCATTTGTACAATTTGTGAACCCTTGGTTATCCATGAAGCCAACATTTAACGAGGGTTTTAGTTCTCGAAGGACTCTCGAGTTTGCCTGGAGTCTGCACTTACATACCTTATCTATCATTTTTACAACGTGTTGTTTTACCACACGAAGAGACCAACTCCTGCCTGTGGCATCTACCCCCATGTAGAGGTAATGGCCTTGCCCCCAGGCTGTGAGCCTAGCCAGTTAATAATGAAGTGGGCCCCTCTATTGTAAATCACAGAGGGAACTTGTTTAGC
Organism: Paratilapia polleni; assembly: GCA_015106735.1. NCBI lineage: Eukaryota > Metazoa > Chordata > Actinopteri > Cichliformes > Cichlidae > Paratilapia > Paratilapia polleni. Next base: position 40,791 of record VUQI01024925.1, on the reverse strand, counting down.
CGATGCCTTTGGGAGCGTTGCATGAGAGTAGCATTACGTTATGAATGGCAGCCTCCCTTCAGTGCAGGCAGACAATAAGGGGAAGAAGGAAAGCAGCTTTGAACATGATGGATGGTGGCCTTTGCTTCTGTTTGTGTCATATGAGATCTTAATATTAAGGGGATACCTATTATGATAATTTCAAGCTGTATTTTTCTTGTTCTGCATTTCTTCTGAGACTTCCCTTGAGTAGCTATAGTAATCACAGTTCAATCCTCATTTATCTTAAACTGGCTCTTCATGCAGCCTCTCAGTTTATCCTGTCTGAAACTGTTTTAGCTTCTGTACTTTTAAAGCCCTCCTTCCTAATGGCTTCTTATGATTATCTGACACTCACCTGGTTTCTACAAACAGAACCCAGTGCTTCTTAGCACCGGCTTTCCTCTTGCCACTTCAGAAAACATAAGATTGGTAATAAATATTGGAAATCCCAATTTCTCAAATATGAGTGGATAGCACAAATGTCCAGAGCAACAATAATTATAGCAGAATGTCTGTGATTGATAAATATTAGACTCATTATCGGCTTAACGAGGGACATGGTGGTCTTTCAATCACAAGCTGTGTATGCATTATTTTTTCTTAATTTTTTTATGGCCCGTGTGGTAAATACATTAAAATGCAACCTAAAGTGGAAAATATATGCTTTCAGGAAATCCCAAAAACGGCACAGCAATTAAAATGTTATTCTGCTGTCGCTAAGCTACTACCTTGTATCTCCCTGCATCACTGATTGTATTAAAGTCCTGTAATATTACTCAAGTACTATTGTAGGCAAAGACCTGTTCATACCTTCACCAAGAAGACAATAATTTTGAAGGCTTTTTGCTGGGAATAGACTCTGCTTGAGCTCTGGTGCTGCCTAGAAGACACGAGCACAGGAAAACCATGCTGAGCTGACGTCAGTTCAGCACCCACGTTTGAAACGGAGTAGTCAGAGCAGTTCAAAGCCTGAGGTTTTAGCTCACAGCAATTACTTGCACATAGAAAAAAGGAACAGCAATAATAGGTCCCCATCAAAAGAGAAACTGAAGAGATGAGACATGAGCTACTGTGTCATGTTTATGTTCAGTCTAAATCAGTCTATGTTGTATCCCTATGGGATATAAGTATTTTCATCCAAAATAAGGTTTAGGTGAAAAATGTATACCAATTTGAGCCAGCAGAGCCATACAGTTTACCGTATGCTCAGTTTGCATTGGACCCAAGAGACACAGTCACCATGTTTGTCAGTGTTACTCTGGTCTAAAACGTAGTCTCGTAAACCTTACTGATAAACCTGAGAATCACACTAAATTACATCGAATAATTACAGCCAAGTTTTAGTTTACCATCTGTCCATATGCACGCTTCCTCTTTTGACCACCCATGTGTGCATCATTTCTCCCTCTCATCACTCCCTGTCGCTCTCCTGCTTTTTTTTTTTCCCAGCAAGCCAAGTCAATAAATTTAGGCATCATTGATTCCTTCCCAGTACTGGAAAGCGGGGCAGCGTGTGACCCATACTGAACCCTTGTTGAGCAGAGGGTTATGAAGGGTTAGCTGATGTGGGTTTAGCCTGAAAGGGAAGTGTATGAAATATAGTAGTAGTTGTAGTAATAGCAGTAGTTGCATTTTCTCTTCTAGTTTTAGCCATTGGATGATGTGTATCTGGAGTGCTGTGCCTTTTTGCAGCCCCTGCTGGCATTGCTGTGGAAGTGCAGGGTTTTTGTTTCAATTAGTAAATAATCTAAGTTAAAATCTAGGGGTAAATATAAAGGAAGAGCACAGTCTGGAGATTGTGATCCCAAAAAGTAAAATAGCAAGTCACTTCAGGCATGATTTAATCCACACCTTGTTAAGTGTGAACAATTAGCAGTTAAGTTCATGCACTAGCCTAGGACTCTTACTCTGCCACTGCAAAGCCAGTAGGAGTTATAGAGGGCCATAACAAGAGTGGAAAAAGTGTAAATTCCTAACATTACTAAGTAACAAATTCAAGACTCAGAGTTTCATTACTTTGACAATGCAATATACATTTGCTTGACCTAAGAGTTGATATGTATATTAATTGTGTACCAAGGAAAGAAATGCACACTCACGAGAGAGGTGGGAAAGTGATTTTTTTTTTCCTCTCTGCAGTAAGCAGGAAAAGTGTGACATTTTTGCTAAATTGCCCCTTGCATGCTGACAGCCAACCTTAAGCCTATCAGGCAGGCTGGAGTTGAACATAGTATGTTTAGAGAAAGGAGCCAGGAGGAACCTTGAGGAACCTGGGCCGGTCTTTGAAGTCAGCTATTTTTCTTCACTTCAAGTGTGTCACTTACTTCAAAGAAGGAATTTCACACAAAATGTTCTGGTTTTTCCCCCCTCCTCTCCTTTGTGTAGAATTTATAGCACATAAAATGGGTCTGGGGAGACTTTGTCAGAAGGTATCTGTAACCTAAGATGACTCTGTCTGTGTGTATGTGTGTGTGTGTGTGTGAGTATGTTTTTGGGCCTGTTTTTGGATAGCTGGCGGGGCCTACATAGTTGTATATGTGTGTGTGTGCGCGCGCATATCCATAGAGGCCTGCAGTTGCTCAGTGGTGGTCCGAGGCTTTCCTTTTGTTAACGAGATGGAATCCAGAGAGTGCCAACTATGTATGGAGTCATGGCTAGATAGGTTTGACCCCTGTGGTTTATGGTTAAAAAGAGGGATTGGTGAGTAAGACTTTTCACTTGTTGAGGTTGGGAGCTGTGTGAAAAAGTAACAGACATTAAAATTCTCCAAGTCTTTGAAATAAAACATGCAGCAATTACAACACAATTCCAGTGTGCTAATGACTTTGATGTCAATGAGATAAAAGGTATCCATGGAGTAAAATGGCTGGCATACCACTGGAAATTAGCTTTTGCTTGTGTGCATATCGTTTTTGTGCAGGGAGGATTCGCTGGTTATTAGCCCGTTGAAGCACCTTTAATTTTTTTATACCACTTTTGTAATTGAAACCTCTACTTGATGGCTCCCACTTTTAACAGCTGAAGCCAGCACTTGCATGCAAACAGATAAGGGTATCCTTTCCACTAACTGAAGTGGAGTTGCATACGTGCAAGCTCGTACATATTGTGTCTATTCAACTGCTTCCATGTGTCTTTATTAGTTTGTGATCATAACATAATTTAACAACAACCATCTGTGCATGTGAAAGTTGTGTGTACAATTCACAGCTGCAAACCTGTGGGTGTGTGGGCACGTTTGTGAGTGAGAGGAAGAGAGGTGAACAATGGAGAATAGTGTATCATTTATTTGTAACTAGTTTGGGGTTATCTGTCGTCTTCCTGCTTGGTATATCAGGTGATTCCCTCAGAGCTCATCGCCTTACCCCATTTTCACCCCTAACTGAGTGCAGTCAGGGGTGCTTGGTGGTGGTTGGTTTTATTCCTTCGTCTTCTTCTGAGGGTGACTTTGGCCTCTTGCCCTCTTGACTTCAATTTATCTGCTGGCCCAACAAGACTGTAATTGAGTCTTGAATAACAAACAGGAGGACACTTTGCCCTTCAACAACCACGCAAGACACAGTGCAATTTAAAATCCTCTTTTGTTCCATTTTGACACTGCAGATTGAATCTGATGTGCTTAAGATGTTTTCTAGAGTTCACATCCTTGCCCGCTAGCATCCAAAGCGTTCCAAAGTAGCCCCCCTCATGAAGCCAATTTGCACTTCGGCTTTGAATAGCAGCCAAATGTGCAAGATATTTTTACCCAGAGTCCATGATCTCGCTTGGTCTGAGTCAGTGCAGGTCGTTAGCTGAGGCGATTGCATGCACTTGACCTGTTGGCCCGGGTAGCGTGGGCACACAACAGTGGGTGCTGAGACAGGAGGGCGGGATAAAGGGAGAGAGAAGAATGTTGAGGTGTGTGTGTGTGCTTTATAAGCAGGCTCTTTTTTTTTCTTTTTTTTTTTATTAGGAAGGAAGAAGAGAGATGGAGGCAGGGAGTAGGAGGAAGAGTTGAAGGAGGAGGAGGGTAGATGCAATGATTCCTCTGAGACCAAAGCTTCCAGCTCTATCAAGGAGAATACTGGAGAGGGAGGAAAAGATTGCATGAAAACAAGAAGGGAGGAAGTGTGTAAGTGAGAAGAGAGAGAGCGAGATAGTGAACAGAAATTAAAAAGCCGGAAAGGGAAAAGGAGAAACTGACAAGGAAGCATCATTAGCTCACTAGTAGTGTGACAGATCTAATATTTTTTATCTCATTGTTTGATGTGGGCCTTGACAGATTTTAATGATGCCCCACTTTGCTGTAAGGCAGTTGTATACCACTCACAGATTAGCATGTCAGCGAATTGTAGGATGTGGAAGAGAAGGCATTGGAAGGACATGGCCGGGTACTCCACAAGAAAAGCTGCCCCCCTCTCAATGCTCTCCTTTCCCTCTCTTTATTTTCTTGCTCCTTCCCCTCCCCCATTATTAAACGTTAAAAAATCTGAGTGAAATGTATTATAACTGTAATCTTCAATTTTAGCCTTTTCAATGACAAAGCCTTCCCCCTTCATTTCGGGCCTAATGTATTACATCCATCCATTTCTACCTTGACAAACCCTTCATTGCTTACTCTGCCTATATTGGAGTTGCTGTCTTTGGATGACCTCTGTGGTGGAGGAAAATGGGCTAAAAGCCGCAGATCGAAATAGTATCAGCTGATAAAGGCAGCAGGTGATTTGGAGCGCTATATGCACTTCAGGCAAGATTTGATTTCTTGCCTGCACTGAACTCAAAGGTTTCCTATTGACTATTACGTTGCTGTTTAATTCTGTTTGAACTCTTCTCACAAGTAAACATGGCAACATGGTGCAGTACCATTTGGCTTGTCGGGACATGGCTTTTTTTCATCACTTTCTGGGCTGATGTCATGCTTGTTGTAGTGTTGTTGACACAAGGTGAATTATGTTCCCCTCTGCTTTCATCTTTTAGCAGCACCCAACCCATCACCTGGCACTCCACAAGAATCCAGATGACACCTCTTGATATTAACTTTGGTTTAAAGCATTCCTTCCAGCAAATATCAACCCGGCACTCAGTCAGCATAAAGTGCCGCCACAAAGCTCCCTTCCACCTTCTCTCTCCTCTCAAACTGGTAACTGTGGTGGTTACCAGCAAGTTAAGCGTGGTGGGAAATGTAGTTTGCAGAACCTCACTGCTCACCTCCCTTCCAGGATTGGCTGTCTATTATGGCACACTGGCAGTCACTGTCACCTGATGCTATCATCTTGTCCTTCACATGTCGCCTCAAATTTCACAGCAGACCGCAGTTTTGACAAACGGGGACTTTACACTGTCAAACAAGTCAGCCCCTCGGAGAAGACTGTTGATTGAATTAGCATCAAGACATTGCCGTGGCATCTTTAGGAAGAAGATGGAACAGCTGTTGACAATTTTAGGTGTGCTTGTGACAGGAATGTTTTTCTATGGTGTGGGTGCATTTTCTGGTGCAAACCTTGCTATAGTCACCTTTCAACTTACCCCTTTCAACTTATTACCTCTCAAGTGTCTTGTGGTGCTCTGCAGCACTGCATTTAAGGAGAATTGTCCCCTTTGCCACTACAACCCTTCAGGTGGGCCATGATTGATTTAGGTACCCCACCTATTGATGCTACAAAGACTGTCACATTGTCGTTAGATGCAGGCCTTGAAACACACAGATATTGGTGGGCTGTTAGCCAGTGTCCAGACTGAATAATTGCAGTGATCAGAGTTAAGCCATATTGGACGTTAAGTTGTTTTTTGTTTTCTTTTTTCCTAACTCACCTTTGTTCAAAGCTGTGTGTCTCTGAACTTGTGCACGATCGAATCCCACAGTTGTTTCACAGCTACATTTAGCCTGACAGCTATTGCTATACTTAGCCCCCGTGGACAGTTCCAACATGGTGAAAGGGTTCTGTCTACATTTTTTATTTTTCTAAGAAGATTTTCAGAGGGTACAAACTGTTTTCAAGGAGGCTGCCTTCACATTTAGCCAGTTCCAAACTTTTTCTCCTGGGAGAGAAAAGTTACATCAGAATATGGTAAACAAAAATAAAGAGTAACTGGAAATTAACAGTTTAAAGCAGACCAGTGTTATACAGATATACAGATGGAGTTGATTTTCTTGCTCAAAAGCTGTAGGGGTGGTGTGTCATGGGTACTGGCTTCGTGCCAGAAACTTGACCAGAAAGGGCTTCCTCTGAGACATATTCCACTTCATATCAAGCTTGAGATATCTATGCAGTTAGACTTGGCATGCATACTTGTATATCAGCTTATGAAAAATGTGATGTGGTAAAATGGGAAACAACTATCAGCACAGTAGTAGCAAGTTTCCTGAGGTGAAAGATCAGGCAAAAGCCACATGAATCAAAGCAGGTACTGCTAGAGAGACATGAATTTCTATTTTTAGGCCAATAACAGCTTAAAGGGTCAGAAAAGCAGCAACAACAACAACAAAAAAAACAAAAACTTTAATGTAAAGATGCCTTTGTGCCCTTAATGTTATCCTGCATTCCTATAACGATGCCAAAAATGTAAGAGTGGATAGAATTGAGGATATGTTTTTGGGGTTATTATACCCTGGAGACATAATGTTTTAATTTGGCTCATCCCCCCCCCCCCAAGTTGTGAAATTTCTGTGGCCTGCTGCCACGTAAACAAAACACATTTAGCATAATTGCACCTTTGGTGTAGGCCTCTCTTCAAGGCAAGGTATTGATTTTCTCTCTCCCTCTGTCTCTTTCCCACTCTGCTCTTTGTTTTTGTTCTCCTCAGCTTTATTTTCCCTTTTACATTCCTCAGCCGGAGCGCTCGATCCTTCGGTTTCTCTACTCCCTCTCTGTCTCTCCTACCCTGGATGGCGTTCAAGTGGAAAAATAGTAACAAGAATGCAATTCGATTACAGTTGCCAAAATAATGCTCACCTTATTGACCCTGAAAACCTGTTGCCAACCAGCTGATCTCAGTTCTGTGTTAAAGTTGCAATCAAGTGCTGTTCTCAGTTCAGAAAGTAAATAGAAGATCATACTTAAAAAAAAAAAAAGCACTTGCAGCTGTGATTTGCTGTGTTGATTTGTTAAAGGGCACAATAGCAGCTTTGCAGCATGTGGGAGGAATCTTGCAGACGGCTTCCTCTGTGAAATTGGAGATGAGCGCAATGGAGGTGTTTGGAGTCCTACAGAGCATGACGCACATATATGCAAACTTTTAAATAGACAGTGGGTCTGTTAGGACAGTGGTGTAATGATTTATCTGCGATGGAACAAAATGGAATAGAAGATTTTTCCCTCTGCACAATCTGCTGTGTTCCTTCTTTACCAAATAGATTTGCTGTGCTTCTTCACTCAACTCTCAGTGCACTGGTTTCTGTCTCAGCGTCTTATCATTCCTAAATGATCCAGTAACTTCCCCCCCCTCTTTAATTAACAAGCCACGGTAGAGCTCAGAACATTGTGGACATTTTTACACTGATCAAAGAGCAGAGACACAGTGTCCTTTTTCATCCATGTCTCATCTCAAGTCTTTTTCCAGCTGTCAAACAGATTCTCCCTCTCTCTTCTCTATGAGAAATATATACAACAATGACTTTTCCAACTTGGATATCATGGACTTACACGTTTCTATAGTCCAAAAGTGGTGGAAAAACAGTTCGAGAACTACTTTTTTTTTTTAATCTAGAAACTATTTAGTAGTAGAGAGGAGTAATATGTTTTTGAGTGTTTGAGTGATCACAGGATGTCAGCCTATTGTGGAAGTTAATGCAAAAATCTTTTTTTTCCCCCTGTACATATGAAAACCCTGGTTGATGCAATACATTTTGCCAAATGGATAACTTCCCAAATGTGAAACAGTCTGATCATGTCCCATGCAGCTTTAACTTCAAATGAAAACTACTGTTGCAACTGGTCTTAGCTGTGGACCACAAGGCAGTTCCTGCTTTTCTATTTTGATTTTCAATGTTTGAAATAGACTTAGTCCAATCCACCTTCCAGGGCTGAAGGGAAAGGTTACCTGTAGTGTGTATGTCCTCTTTTCTTATTTCCGTGGTGCACCTCATTCCCTTACCTCTTGGATATTAAGTGGAGGTTGAGTGGTACCAGTAGAGGTTGAATATTGGTTGTAGTCTTTTTGTGTAAATTGTCAGCTTCTCATGAATTTTTTATTCACACAGAGCAAGATTGGGGCAAAGAGAGGGGATGTTAGTGCATTTAAAATGGCTGTGTATAGTGCCCGTGCTTGTGGTGATCTTTCATGGTGTCTCTGCTTCAATTTTCACCTTTGTCTCTCTGTTCCACTAAGAATTTTATATTTAATTCAATCTGTTATATTTCACAAACAAGGCAAACACAAGGTATGTCAAAAGATATGTAAACTTAGCCTTGTTCTCTTTTTACCTTATGCTGTCAGCTTTCTCTAAACGCAGCCTGACACTGAGAAGTGTGAAAAGGTAAAGACATTTACCTATAAACCTGTAATATCCATAAGAAGAGTATATAGTGTTTTCACATTTAGTCTGCTTATTTAGAACAGAAAAATAAAAGAATGAGTTAATATTTGTATAACAAAGAAGGTATTTATGAATTATTCAAATTAAATACAATACAATATTAAATACAATATTAAATGTATGATAATTGACCAAAGTCAAGTGAACTGAGCAGTTTATACAAACAGTAGCTGAAATCCTTGTTTATCGTTTAACAAATATGCATGGGTTCTCTGTGGTGACTTCTATATAGAGCCCGGCCGATATATCGGCATTTATTACAGTCTATAGATAAAATTTTAAAAGTAAAGAAGAGACGGGGCAAACGCTCTTCAACCATGTTATGACCATTGATGTTGCATAGTTTCTCCAACAGAGGGCATTCTGCAACTTCCCTGTTGGCAACACATGTTTAGAACGCCACAAACACCAGTTAAAATTTGTGCAGCAGCGTTCTGAATCAGCTGGAGTCTGGAGCCCTGACTGACGCGGTTGTAAACAGCATAGCAGCAATCAAGGCGGGAAAAAATAAAGACATACACGACCTTGTGTAAATCAGTAGCAGACAAGAATAATCTAAATTTGGAATTTTTTTTTTAAGCTGAAAGAATATTTTGGACAATATTTTTAACTCGAGCATGAAAACAGAGATCAATATCAAAAAGCACTCCTGGATTACGAGCAGATTGCTTGGCATTTTCGGTCAATGAACCAATCTTACTGTAGGCTAAGGTAGTAGAATCTTTTTTTGTGTCAATAGCAAATGCATTGATTTGATATCTCTTAGGCAGGTTAACAGATTTTTCAAGCCTGCTCGGGTTGTTGCAGTGGTGGGCTATACTTTGGCTATGCATCTGGCTGAGAGGAAACATTGAAAACAAAAATGGGCCAAGGATGGAGCCTTGAGGAATGTCACAGTTAAAATAGGCATCAGAGGAGTGAGCATTAGCTATGACCACAGAGAGATTTCTGTTAGAGATGTAAGAATGTAGAAGATGTAGAGCAGATTCCTTAATCCCAACCGAGGTTTCCAGAAGGTGCAGGAGAATGTTCAACTGTATTACAGGCAGCATTTACATCTAAAAGCACTAAAAGTGAGCAGTCACCTCTGTCAGCTGTTAAACCTTGTAACCTTGTAAACCTTGTAAACTGTGTAACCTTCACAAGGGCAGTCTCCGTGCTATAGTAAGCTCTAAAACCTGACTGAAAAGTACTAAGAATATTTTACTGTTCATAAAAGATATTGAGTTGAAATTACTTTCTCCAGAACCTTAGTGATAGTTTAGAAATTGGTCTGTAATTATTAAGTAATTGGGGATCCAAATTGTGCTTTTTGAGTGGGGCTGATTGCATGTTTAAAACAAGTTGGAATAATACCAGAAGGTAGATAACCGTTAAAGATTTAAAGAATAAAATGAGGAATTATTGGAAATATCACTTTAAAAAACTTGGTTGGGATGATATCTGTACTACAAGTAGAGGACTTCATTAGAGAAATTACTCTAGAGACGAATGGTTAATGGTTTGAAACTGTGGTAGTGAAGCAGTGTTGTTATTGGAATCAGATTAAATTTAAATTGAATGGATTCAATTTCCCCAATAAAGTGGGCTGCAAATTTCTGAGGCCAGTCATTTTCAGGTGTGAGATCTATACCAGATGTTTTCATCCGTAGCTGTTAAAGGTTAGAATATGGCTACAGTGCTATATTCCCTCATGAACAAAATATAGAAAATATAGAAAAAAAAACAACTCATAATGACAACTAACATTTGAATGTATAGATGAAAACACAAAGGAGACGGGGGGTTCCTGCTGGTTTAATGTAAATAATCCTATGCAGGACAGCCAGCAGTCAGGAACACTGTTGCACTGTGTCTCTTGCATTGTACACATTTTACTGTAAGCAGCCTCTAGAAGGCTGACCACAAGTCAGTCAGGTGCTTATGTGCACATAGGTGCATGCAGACATCTGTTATTTCCCCTTCATTTATCCCTATATTCATCTCTCACACCTAAACGTCAGGCCAAATGCAATGTAATGTTGTTAAGTCTATTAACATATGTAAGATATAATTTCCATACAAACACACATGGATAGGCATGGTATATTCACAGTCTTTTGAGTCATTCTTAGTCAGTCTACTGCAGTGTCCAGTCATCTACTGTACCTTTCTTTAAATAACAAATTTGCACAGGTCAGCTGGACGTGTGTTTGTATGTGTGTGAAAGAGAGACGGGCAGTCAGGAAGTCATTTAGGGCCCCTCAAGTCTGGTGGAATGCAGAATGGGGGTGGGTGGTTGAACACCTTTTGGTCTGACAGAAGGGTAGTGAGTGAGAGAGACTTGGAAGAGGGACTGTGGAGTGTGGTTCTCTGAATTCATGGACACACACATGCACCTCGTACACCATACTATATTTTACATTATGAATAGGTTCACACACAGATGTTCACTGTTTATACAGCCCTCATCAGCTTTGATTCAGCACCCCCTCTGAGCAGCTGCATGAAGTGTGTGTGCACACACACACACACTCGCAGCCTGGAATTTGCTATTTTTAGTCACAGCCTTAGGTGGTGAAGAAGCTAAGAGTATATCAACAGGCGGAATATAGGTAGAAAAAAGTAATTTGGAGTTTTTTCTGTTCATCTTACACCTTCCTATCCCGCCTTCATCATGCCTCAGTGGATATAGGCCTAATGTTCGTCCTGTAAACTGATAGGGGTGGGGGTTCCAAAAGAAGGCCTAAGCAGTTCACCTCACCTGCTTTGGATAAAACAGACGACAGAGAAAAATTTCAAGTCAGCATTCTTTTACACCACAAAGTCTGCAGAAAATATCTGGCACTGATTTTAACTGCAACTGTCCTATTCAGTGTTCATTGTCAGCTGAAACCAGCTGTCTGTGACAGCACAGAATTCAGCCTGTATATACATCACACACAACAGTGACCAACAAACAAACAAAAAAAAACTTGTGAAGGAAACCCCGTGTGCTGCAAGATTTGGCACTTGTCTAGAAAGCAAAAGGAAGAATGTTCTGAAATATTTGTTGCCTTTGAATTGACATGCTGCTGGTGTTTTAGTATTTCCATGTGTGTCCAGTTATTTAGTTAGATGTCCAGAGCTCAGCAGCACTAAACTAATAAAGAAATGTGGGGTTTGAGTGTTTCGAATTTCAATGAGCCTCAGATGCATACTGATCGGAAAAGGGGGGATAGGTAAAATTGATTTCTGGCTGAGCAAAAACAGATGCAAGTGAGCCAGTCAGCAGACACGAACACACACACACACACACACACACACGTCAGGAAGAATAAGCCAGCACATATGCACAATCACAGACACTCACACTTACCCAGACTACTCATGCACCCCTGTATTCAGGAGGAAGGTTAATTGAAGGTTATAACTGAGGAGCTGAAGACGAGAGGCTTTCAGTGGTTGTGTGTGTGTGTGTGTGTGAGTGTGTTTGTGTGTGTGTGTTTTACCTCCTTTGCTCTCCCTGACCTCCCCACTCCCCATTTCTCCTCTCTTTCTCTCTCTCTCTGTCCTCCATCCAAAGCCCAGTCAAAATGTGCAGCCATGCAGATACCTACAATCTCATTAATTCAACCCATCGGCTATACTGCAGTGCTCTTTCTCTCTCCTTCTGTTCTTCTTCCATATGCAAACACTTCCTCTAAAAGGTTAATATAATCTGCCACTGCTGAGGTTAACTATCTGTGCATACACTCTAAGAAGTGATGTGTCGACACATCTCTCTTTTTGTATTTTTTTCTAAAACGTGACATTAAAAGAGCAGAAGGAAATTTTAGTTAGTAAAATTATTTGATTTTAAGCAGTAGTCTACATGTGGTTTCTTCACTTGAAATGACTTGTCAGAGCCCTAAAATGTTAGCTACACTATATGGACCAAAGTATTGGGCCACACCTCTTAATCTTTGAATTCAGGTGTTTTCAGTCCCATTGCCACAGGTGTATAAAATCAGGCACCTAGCCATGGAGTCTGCCTTTACAAACATTTGTGAAAGAATGGGTTGTTCTAAAGAGCTCACTGAATACAAGCGTGGTACCCTAATAGGATGCCACCGTTGCAACAACTCACTTCATGAATTTTTTCCCTCCTAGATAGGGCTGGGCAATAAAACGATAAAGATAATTATCGCAAAGTAACTTTTCCTCAATAGAAATATGAGACATGGTCAATATAAAGTCGATAGAACTCATTCCATCCATGTTTTGGTAGACAACACCAAAGGCCAATGACAATGAGAATAGCGCCACACCGCACCAATGATGTGGCTGGAACAGAGTTAGAGCCATGTCAGGTTAGGTTGACACACACAGCACAGCGCGTAGGAGGAGCAGCACATGTGCTAAAGTCTGGGCTACTGCAGCCGTACGCACCAGTGCGAGTAGGCGTGTGAGAAACATAAAAGATAAAATGACAACAGAAAATGTTAACGAAAACTTGAATGACAGCGGTACCGAACATGAAACCCCAATGGACACAGCCCGAGGCTCAAAAGATGAGGGCATTTGAGGGCACTCCACACTACGGAGGAATTTGGTAGTGTGGAGATATTTCGGCTATTTAAAGTCAGACAAAGAAGCACAGTAACATGCACTGCAAACTGTGTCGAAAGCATGTTTCCACGAAGGCAGGTAACACCACGAATCGTTTTGACCATCTGAAGCAGTGCCATCCCTGCACAGTGCACCTTTCACCGTTTACCTGCACAATGCAATGCACGCAAAGTGCAAGTGTGACACGTAGGTGGCCCGGTACTTTTGTCCATGTCGTTTTTTTGTTTAGAAATGAAAGTAAGCCAGACCAAATGCCGCCAATGAATTTAGAGTATATTTTAAAGAGAACATGTCTTGTTTTCCTAATTAGCTGAAACTAATTGAAATTCCTCAAAATTTTTATCTTTTGTTAATCACAAATGGAAAGCCTGAGTTTAAATTTGTTTACAATGTTGTTCAACTTACTCTCTGAATGAGTTTAATCTGAATGTTGAATCCCTGTGAGCTCTGATTTGTAGTGGCCTCTTCTTTGCCTAGTTAATACTTACCTGTAAACGTCAAAACAGGATAACAATCTCTGTTTGAAGTCTTTGGACAAACATATTGACTTCCTGCTGGCAGGAGTGAAACTCTTTCAAGGGAGATGGCAATGTGCTTGGGCATCAAAACATGGCAGTCAATTTATTTCTCAGTTTTTGCTTAGTTAACTGTTGGCTTGTCAATATAGAGGTGCAGCCTGTAAGCATTGGCCAGTTGTTTGCGGTGATTATTAAATGATTGTTATGTGGCGCAGAGCTATGAAACTGAGTACAAAGCTCTTTCCGAAGTGTTAAGAATTGGGTTTACGTGATAGGGGGCTTTGTTGTGTGTCTGCTAATGCCCGTGGTTGTACGTACAGAGTATTTTCTATTCGTGTGTTTGTCTTTGTGTGCATGTGAGTGACACTTGCGCTCAGTTGCTCTTTGTATCAGTGTGTATTAGACTTTGTGTGCATGTGCCAATGCATGTGTGTGCCCTTTTATCGTCACCCTCTTAGAGCCTCTCTCCCACGCACACTCATTAAAATGTCATCCTAAGCAGGGTCATCTATTCTGTCTCTGGAATGCAGAAGGCTGGGGGGGGGGTTAGCCATATTGAGTTTCTGGAAAAACTGGGCTGTGAAGGTACAAAGAGTTATGTACATTTTTCTCAGTGCATGTGTGTGTGCGTGCAAGTGTACTTGTAGTCCTGTTTGACTGGCCAGTTTAATTTTAATTTGAATTATTTAAACAATCCCTCAAATAATTAGGCCACTTATCCAGAAAAAATAACAAACTTGTCTTAGCTTCCAAAGTGTGATACAATCTTTTATAGCTGGTTAATATGGACCCCATGTAGGTAGAGTATAAGGTATTGGTCCCTCTGTAACAGTAGTGAGAGCTTGGTTCGGTTTGCCGGCAGTAAGTCAGACTCATTCCCGGTGGGTGTTGGACTCCATCAGGGCTGCCTGACTCTGTTCACAATTGTTAGGGGCAGAATTTCTAGGTGCAGTGAAGGGACAGAGGGTGTCAGATTCGGTGGTCTCAGGATCTTGTCTCTGCTGTTTGCAGGTGATGTGGTTCTGTTGGCTTCATCAAGCGCAAACCTCCACTTGCGCTGAGGCAGTTTGCAGTCGAGTGTGAGGCGACTTGGATGAGAATTAGCACCTCCAAGTCTGAGGCCATGGTTCTCAGTCAGAAAAGGGTGGCATGCCCAGGTTGGAAAGGAGTTGCTGCCCCAAGTGGAGGAAGTATCTTGGGGTTTTGTTCATGAGTAAGCGAAGGAGGGAGCGGAAGATTGACAGGTGGATCGGTGTACTACCTGCAGTAATGCGGATGCTGTACCAGACTTTCGTGGGGAAGAGAGAGCTGAGCGTGAAACCAAAGTTGTCGATTTACTGGTCGATCTATGTTCCAACCCTCATCTATGGCCATTAGCTGTGGGTAGTGACCGAAAGAATGACATCGCAGATACAAGCAGTGGAAGAGAGCTTCCTCCGAACAGTGTCTGGGCTCTCCCTTAGGGATCGGGTGAGGGGCTTGGTCATCCGGGTGGGTGTCAGAGTGGAGACGCTACTCCTCTACATTGAAAGGAGCCAAGTGAGGTGTTTCAGGCATGTCCAACTGGGAGGCTCTGGTGTAGACCCAGGACACGCTGGAGAGATTATGTATCTCAGCTGGCATGATAATGCCTCGATGTCAGACCAGAAGAGACAGGGGGGGTTCTGGGCATCTCTGCTTAGACTGCTGCCCCCACAACCCAGACCCAGAAAAGCAGCAGAAAATTGATGGATGAATGTAGATAGAGCTTGCAATTTTTGGAATCGCATCATGTTGCTATCTTAGTGTTTTGTTATTGTAGGTAGATTTAGCAACTTTCTATAGTCTTTAGCCTTTACTGTGTTATTTTTGTTTGGGTGGTTGGTTGGTTGGTTGGTTGGTTGGTTGGTTGGTTTCAAAAAGCATCCAGTGCTACGACTTCAAGGTCTTGTTCCCCCCAACAAACACACCTCTGTTTGCATTCACCCTCTTCAGTGATTGTCAGAGAGGATTTGTATGTATACATGTGAGTCGTTGTTGTTTTGGTTTTTTACCCGCTTGGACTCCGTCCATTATGTAAAGGGGGAAAAAAGAATGAGAAAATAAAATAATAATCTGTTGCTTCTAATCTGTTTTAACTTCCTCTCTCAGTGATCACAGCACAGGCGTTGTCTTTAATTTATGTGTATGGTAATTTTGTCAGATGACATTGCAATTATCCAAATGAATGCTTTTAAATCACAAGACCACACGTCCACATGAACATCACATAACACGGCTGTTAGCACAGGGTTAATGTAGCTATGGGTGTATATGTGTACAAAATTGCACCATAGTAGATGCTATAAATTTATTATCGAATAGCACTGAAACCACAGCAGATACAAAGCACCTAAAAGTGGATACGACTGCTGCAAATTCTAGCATATACAGGAAATCGTTATTGTAAGATTAGTATGGGAAATTCACATCAGAGCTGTCAGTAGTTTCCCACTTTCTCTTGCTTCCTTTCCCTTCTCCCCTCTATTTCACTCAAACCCCTTATTTCCATGGTAAACAGACAGATGAATAATTTAATCACGATCGATTAGTTTGTTTCAGGCTCAAATGTCATGGTGTCATTTGATCACTTCCCACTCCTCCACCCCCCGCCCTACACATCTCCCTGCCTCCTCATTACTGCACTGGGCCAAACAACAGGCTTTCTTCTCTTTTAATTACAAGGAGGATGCCTCCCTGTCACTGAAACGTGTTTATTGAAACAATTGCTGTTTGGTCTTAACTGATCAAATTGTTTCATTTCTTTGCTGTTTCTGTGTGGGAGTCTTTGTTCTTATGGTGTGTATGTTACTCTAACTAAATTTTAAATGTGCAGGCGTGTTCACCTAGCCCACAAGATACAGCTCTGTGTGTGCGTCTGTGTGTGCGTCTGTGTGTGCGTCTGTGTGTGCGTCTGTGTGTGTGTCACTCCCAGCCCCAACAGTCTCAGCAATACTGTGTGACGAGCAGTCACCATGTTGTGATTTTTCTTCTCTTCCTTTCCTCACAGAGGAATGAATGCCAGGCAGGCAGGGGGTGGACCAAGGGAAAGAAGTAAAACAAACAAGAGAAAAAGCAGGCAGATGAGTGATGTTAAGATGAGAGGCAGAGGAGAGATGGATGAGGGTGGAAAGCAGCAGGGGAAGTTTGTAAAAACTAAAGAAAACAAGTGATTGTCAAAGGAATTAAGGGAGGGCATGCAGAGCAGGATAGGAGCTTGGGTGACAGCGTTTATAGAAAACTGGAAAAAAAAAAAACCCATGAAAACATAAAATCAAAAAGCCTGAGGTGGACTCACTGCTTTGCTACATCAAACAAAACAACTTGTTTGTGCAGAAAAATCAAGAACATTACCGCCAGTGCCTGATTAAAGTATGAATATAATTTATTGAAAATATCACATGATTGGTTGCATTCCCAGTTGCTTTGTGGTAAAGAGTCTCTGCTGTTTACAGCCAAATCTACACTAAGTATTCACACACTTTCAGTTTTGGCTAATCAGTATTTTTTTTTTTTAATACTCCCAC